>NMRB01001100.1:84597-96741 GCA_002633025.1 Notospermus geniculatus | reverse complement strand
ATGATGAATTGTAACATGGATTGGTACACTGTGGTAAACGCGAACAATGGTCAAATCCTTTGGCATTAAGAGTCGGGGGACAGTTGTAATACAGTCCACCTTTTGTACTCTTGAGCGACAGTTGGTTTAGTAACAGTCCCTGAACAGTCGCAGACAGCTAGTGGCCGAGCGACAAGTGGGAGTTTGTTGCGTTCGACTTTGCTCGTTTAGAGTATGGCAATGAACTGCTCGGCTGCCTTCATGGGGAGAGCATAGGGGACCAGCCACCTACCCTCAAGATGTTTATTCCTGGGGAGATATCAGAGCAATAAGGAAAGGACTGCAGGATGGAACATCCCCGGCAGAGGGATGTAGTTAATGGTAGCCTACATGATAGTGATCGAGGCAGTCTTGACAGTTTATGTTGGCCTACAAAATAACAGAGCTGTATACGATAGCCTGATGAAAAGGAATACATCAGCATCTTCTAATTATTCTCTATAACAATGAAATTCCCTGCATGAGTCGGTATTTCCTGAATGGCTGTAATGTGATTAACTTAGGCCTGTAATAAAGAGTTATGTAAGCCTTTACCGCATGTCTGGTTTCATACCTTGTATTACATAATGATTACATCACCATTTCATGCGACTGTCCAAGGTGGCCAACTGTTGTGAATAGGTAACAACTCTAATATATTCCAAATTAGGGCTCCAACCAATCAAATTTCGTTCCGGACCTTTTCCACTGTATGCATTGACTTCTAACAGTCGTGAGCGTGGAACGACGCATTCCATGGAACGACTCAGAAAAGTATGGAACGGATGCCAAAAATGCTATTAAATATGATAAATATTTAACGCCGCCGGTAAAAATATAAATGTCTGGGACCTTATTCACGAAGCTCCCGTAACTTACGGGAATGTGCAAACTAATGTCCATTTGCGGACAACCTATTGTTTACTATCAGCCTGACGAAGGATTTGCGTATCCGTAAAGTTACGGTCGCTTTGTGAATAAGGTCCCCATGAATATACTAGTATTTATCTTCCGAAAAATATTTCACGCCGCCGGTAAAAATATAAATGTCTGGTCTGTACACATGAATATACTAGTATTTATCTTTCAAAAAACCCAAACACATACAACAAATTGTCAATTTAGTGAAGTTCATTCCGCATTTTAGATAGGCCTACAACTTAGCGATGGTTGACCGTCTGATGGTCGCCATTTTGTTCTCGATTCAAAGTTTCAGTTGGGCGTACTAACCACTAGGCACATGAAAATTTAACAAATTACCTACCTCTATTAGTTAGTGAACGATAGCAGCTGGATGGAATTGAAATCCTGGCGGGAAATAGGGTATTCGAAAACCCTGGATACTGGAGACTGGAGAGTGGACAAAATTATAGTTCGAATTGCACTGTAGGAACGAATTACTAACAGCAAGCGTCAACTTTACCTTGATTGATTTTGCTGTGGGAGGGGTTTACGTATCCCCCCCCCCAAAAAAAAAAATCACACATCACGTCTTACACTCCCCGAGGAAGATAATAAAAATTGCACACATNGACCCCCCCCCCCCCCAACACACACACACACATAGAATTCAATACTATATTAATCGCAGGATTAATTCCCTCTAGGCTAGTCGGCGACCAAAGCACGATGAACAGAAAAAGAGAGAATGGATTTTTTGTCCTGCTTCGTTCGCCTGCAGTTCAAGTGGAGTGCGCACTCGCATGGTTTCTTACCAATTATATTTATATCGCAACGTTCCCCTCTGTATGGTACGAAACATCTACAACTGGATCTAACACATTTCTGAAATGACGGACAACGATATGGGCTGGTATTCATAAAAGTTAGCGCATGCTTATACTTAACATTTGCACAGCGAGGCCCAATGTAAATGTACTGCAAAACTTGAAGTAAAAGCATTTACTGGCTTTTATGAATACCAGCCATGGAAATGTTTTCAGTAACTAGGCAAACTTAGAATTCTGTACATGTATAACCTCGTTCCAAATGGTCCAAAACGCGTTATTATTTTGAACGCGATTGATCAACTCCAGGATTTTGTTGTTCATTCCATTTCTTTTGGAAATTATACTTACCCATCTGATTTCAAAATACCCAACATTTGCTGCCAAGGTATGAGCCACAAACCCTGTGCAGTCCTTATTAGCTCCGCCGGAAGACATCATGCACTTATCAAGGTAATAAAATGACGTGCATTCAGGATTGTGAGCACATTCAAGTGCACATTCAAGAACGGAGTCGGCAGTTACTGTCTGTGCTTGTGTTTTTGCATTCGGTACCAAACCAGTGCAGCGATGAGGTCGGGTCATTATCCAATCTACTGAATCAAGCGCCCTCACAGATGAAAAAATAAACACCAACCAATTGCACGTGGATGCTAATTTCAACATTGTGGCTCTTCACACAAAGTGTCTTACTCTCGATAACAGTAGGGTCTGTGGAAATATATCAAATGCAGGTTCCCATCAGCTTGCCATAATATCATCTCAAGAACGATACGATTCTGAAAAAAATGTTCCATAGTCCAAGCAACACGATTCACTAAACAATTGTTCCACGGCACAAGGTGTATAACAGAAAGCCAGGTTGAATAATCTTTCGAAGGATGATGTTTATCATTTTTCACAATTCATGTTTGCTTTGTGTCATGTTCGTTAATTTATCAAAACCCACAGGTGACTTATGTATGAAATGCATTGGAGGTACCGTACATGAAGAAAAACCCTTGTGCATTGCTGTCCTGGTGGGATGGCATAGAAGGTTATTGGTCACCGAAACGGCACCTTTGAAATATACGATATATCACAGTCATGTACAGTGTATAGACTTTACTATGCGGAAGGATGCTTACCGTTCAAATATTGAGCAGCGGCGAATCCAGGGTGAACGAAAAGAGAAAGCGGGCCAGACTCTAAGCGTAAAGCCCAAACTTGCAAACTGAGATCTCCTCCAGGAGAATTGCACCATAGGCCTATACATGCAGTGGAAAAAAACTCGACCTGTTTCATGAGAAAAAGTCGGTTCCTTTGTCTTACATTTGCATAAAGTTTACAATAGGTGATCATAGGCGCAGTGGTGTGACAATCCAAATGGAATCGTGACAAATCGTCAACCGAGAATTAACAGGGTCTAACTGCATTTTTAGCTTGACCCAAATTCCCTGTGCTTTTAGTCCCTTATAAGCACATGAAGTTAGGGTCAAGTAAAAATGCAGATAGACCCAGTTAATTCTCGGTTGACGAAATTTATAGTCCATTCCAGATACGTAAGGCAAATCGCACTTGGCTAACCTTATCAGGTTAGTCTATTACTAACAGCTTGAACACAGCAAATAGGCAAGGTGACATGCATTATTCTCTCTACCATATGGACTCGCCTGTTAAAGTATTTTGCAATAGCTCGTCAAAACAGTGAACAGGGTCGTCTAACATTGCAGAGTTCAACCTAGTACCATTTGCCTTAGGTATCTGGAACGGACTATAGTAATGGTGCTGATCGAAAAAAGTTTGGTAAGAAGCACTTGAGACGAGGGATTGTTGCACTGTCTGGTACAGGTGTAATACTGCTTAGATTGTTCATTGCCGAAAAAAGCACTCCTGGATCCATGGCGCTAAGGTGTTAAACCAAAATGTCCAGGAGAATCGCGAAATTCTTTTACTGTTGAGTAAGCTGCACCAAACTGTTGCATTCCTCACGAGGCATCTCATACCATTACAGGACCCTCGTTGGGAATACGTCCATCAGGGGTCCGCCTACACACACCAACTCTTTTAACTACCGTGTTTACCTGACGTTATCCGCCAAAGCATTGGCTCATGTACAGATCGTGATGAAAAAACGTATCGCGTAACGGATAACGGGTGTCAGGTACGGCATATGAGAGGATGCCTGCGTCTGTTTATCGTTGGAATGAACACGCTGGTGATTCAAACGTAAAATCTTTTTTTCGTACGCGATTTTTACCCAAGCATAACTAATCGTGTTGACTATTTTTGCAGTTGTTTAGGCAAATAGAAGGGGCGATAGCTTATTATGCAATCACCCGTCACCCCTTCCATTTACCAGATGAACTGGGAATGCGACAAGCACCATAGTTATGCGTCAACGACTTCACGTACGAATGAAATAATTTTGTGTTTGAATCACCAGCGTGATGAAGGCTTGTAACATGTGATTGGGAAACGAGTCGCTCAAGGGTGTATTTTACAGGCCCCGAAAGTAAAGTAAATTTCTGCATGCCAGACATGTGCCGAACAGATCGCAGACCCTTGAAATCTTCGTATTGTAAGCAGGATTACCGAGTGTCCTGGAGACGTTTTAGAAGGAAATCTCTAATGTGTTCTATCATCAAGGAATCAAACATAAAAGTTTAACTGAAGTAACTGAGAGATACACTTCATGTGTTGCCACCAGATGTCTCTCACTGCCTGAATTTTGGCTTTACGTAATAGGTTGGGGCTTCAACGTAGTGGTAGTGGGAGTCCGTGAATCTGTCCACTTTATGCCTTGAATTCCATTTCTGAGGATAACAGAGCTATTTTCAGCACAATTAGTCTTCCACGTGCAAATGTACGTTAGCCTATTCAAATGTGCAGAGATGATGACCCTGCGCTATCATCGTTCGTGGGGGTTAATTCAGTTCTTTTACATCTTGAAAGATGCCAGTCTTTCTGGTCTTGCCAGTCAATGCAAATCTCTTGAGGTTTAAAGGTATACTGTCCACATTTATAAAATGCTATACTTGTATGTTGGACCTTTATGTTCGATTCCTTTAAGTCCCGTTTATACAGAGCACGGTTTGCGGTCCGGCATCCGGTGTGCGTTTTCCGTCCAGAATGCCTCAATGTATTTTCTTATAACCATTTATACAGAGCGCGGCCACCGCACTCGCCGTTCCGGTGTCCGGACGCCGCGCCGCATTGAATACCTCCAGAGCAATTCCTGCACAGAGAAAAAAATCCATTTCAAATGGAGACAAAACGCATCTCCAACAGCTTGTCCGCAGGGCGTGACGTTTTTTGTCTCCATTTGAGACATTATGTTTCGTCTCATGTCGAGATATTACCATCTCTAGTCGAGACGATCATCGTCTCATGGTCTGGTGAAATGGGCAACTGCTGCTTAATAAACAGCAGTGTTGTAAAAATCTACAGCAGTACTGCAAAAGAACGGCACTGGTTGTATATAACGGGAACAGCAAAAAAGTATAAAAGAAAAAGGTATTGGCAGAGAGTGGATAGTGGCCGTTACGCAGATTCGAACCTGTGTATACCTACATGCTAGCTAACTAAACCTAAATAGTCCTACGCTCTAACCACTACGCTACGGGGGCTCACGCTCGGCCTCGGAAGTTTTCTTTGGGTGATCCGGAAAGCCAAATAGGTGGGGCCAAATTTGACCCCGTGGGTTCGCTAGGGTTAATGTCTATATTATACGCCATTTACTGAGCCCTAACCCTAACCCTAAGGGACCTACCCCTAAAGGAACTATCCTTTAGGGGCACTGCGTCCATGCATATTTGAAATCCTATCACTATCAGGTAGAGGTGAATAAGTCTCAACTGGAGACAATGTGCTGCTCGACTGGATACTAAGATCTCACCCCGAGATCGCTGAAATTTCAATAAATAATCATGAGACATGTTCGTATCCAGCTGAAATGGTAGGTTTTCATCCTGAGATAACTGTGATCTCGATGAGAGATTTTAGAGTACTTGTTGTTTCAGCCCTAGATACGTTAGTCTCTACTGGAGACAAATGGCGTATCCTAATTTTTAAGAGATGAAATCGTGTCCAGCCGAAACAGAAACTCTCATCCTGAGATGAATTCAATCTCCACATGAGATAAGATGTATTTCAAACACGTTTTGAAACGATTTTGTCTCTATTCGAAATGGATTTTTTTCTCTGTGTGTACGGTCGCCGCAACGCCGGACGGTCCTGGACCAATCAGCGGACTGTTTTAATACCACGTGAAGAAGGAGATTATCACGATTCGCTGCCGTCGAGAAAACCGTGCCCGTTCACCGTATCCTGTTGGAACGACAAGCCGCATTCCCGTTCCGGAGGCCGTAACCGCATGCCGGATGCCGGACCACAAACCGTGCTCTGTATAAACGGGGCTATGCTTCAATTAATTTTAGAAGGAAACCCCTAAAGTCCTTTCAAGATACCTAAGGCAAATGGTGGGGGCCTACTAGGTTGAACTCTGCAATGTTACACGACATTGTTCACTATTTTGACGAGCTAATGCACAATACATGTAGCAAACTTGACAAGTTTATAATGCATGTAATTTTGCCTATTGGCTGTGTTTGTGGTCAAGCTGTCAGTAATAGACTAGCCCAAACTGACAAGGTTAGCCAAGTGCGATTTGCCGTAACTATCTGGAAAGGACTTTAATGGGTTCTATTAATTTGCGTATCAGATGGTAAGTTGAAATAAATTATGCAGTAGTAATGATGATGTTGGTCAATGCAGCACCAGATAAACACCATCTGACATCAAACGCCAACAAAGTGGTCTTGTGGGATCAAGCTCTGCTGGAGATGGAAGTCCCAAGGATATCGCCCCATGGAATAACCGACAAGGGGACAACATCAACGGCTGAGGATTAGAGGCATCGACCATTAGGGGAAGATGTCCAACGTGCGCGTGGATCGGGGAAAAGAATCAAACCTTGTCAATGAATATGTCGGGAATGGTAGGTCTAAGTGGTAATCAAACATGTATGATTTTTGTTCTCTTAGAAACTTTCAACGCATCTTAACATCCAATCCAAGTGACTATACACATGAAAGGGTGACTTGTTATTCATTGAAGGAAAGAAAATACGAACGTTCCTATTCCAAGATATCAAGCAAGGGGCGAAGAACACCTCAAACCACTGGTAAAGGCCGTCGGCGAGTCTCTGCGATTCCTTCAGAACACACTTAGAACCAGGTGATAAGAGCAGCCTACTCAACACACACCACGACCAGAGTACAATGATAACCCTGGATAGAATAGGCAACAAAAGAAACTTTGAATCACAAAACTATAATAATCGAAGAAATATAAAAGACAGATTCAGTGTTTTATCGATGTAATTTCTGACAATGAGTAATTGAATAATCCTATTATATATGGCCGCTGTACACGATCAAACATTTATATCAAACGTTTTCATCAATCATTTTAATGTCAATTAGTTTCATCCAATCTTTTACAAAATGGCATTACTAAACCAGTCCAATTGCATAACCACCATTCAAAATATGACATTCGTAATAAGGAAACGCTAATTCAGAAGGGTTAATTGTACAATAAATATCCATGCTCGCCGTACACGGTCAAATTTTATCAATTCGTCATTCAAAAATAGGACCACCTCTCTTCCATCAATCTGTGATTCACGAAAAATATTTCATCCAGTTTCCAGCCGTACACGATCAATTATTTTGGTCAAGTTTGTTTCATCCACCTACGAGGTATCGTATACAGCGGGGCATTACTGTGATGTACGTACCGTTTTTGTACGTCGAATGAACAAAATTAAGACCATCAAAACTGTGTTCCTCCTTGGAGGCGATCCTCGTGATCTGTGGAATGTCCAGTATGCCAACGCCGTGCATACACCATTTTGCCGCTGAATAGGTATGTTGGCCTGCAACTGACCGTTTGAACACTGCTTGGTGTATCAATGTCCGCTATATGGGCAGCATCATCGCATCCGATGGTTCAAACCAAAAAACCCGTGTTTGTGAAGGCTTTTCTATTGAAGTTATATTTTTTTCTTGGAAATAAATGTTTCCAACTTTTTCTTGGAATACCCTGAACTTGTTCAAGTTGACTTATAGTTGAAGTCATGAGACCTTTTAAACCCTGTCACAAGACATTAATTTTGGTCTCTTTTTGTTGTTGTTATAGTTTAGAGTTTTCTGGAATTTTTGGCACTTTCTGATCCCTTCTATATAATAGAATTAAATAATATACTTTATATAATTGACTTGGTTGTGGGATATAAGTACTCCCATGACTGACCCTCTTTAAAGCTGAACTTAATAGATATAAGCCCCAAGCGGCAGAGGTAGAAATTACGAACAGCCACAAGGCACTTCCAAACTACCTCTGAAAACGATACACCCTCTCCGACGGTCACGGTTGGTTTCACTTGCCACCACGCTCTTGACCAGTAAAGACCTCAGCACAGCTGCCAAATGAGAAAAAAACGAAAAATAATCTGTGTTGGCACCGAGATTCGAACCCACAACCCTCTGATCGATTCGCCAACCTCTTTCTGTACGCGCCACGAAGACTGCTTGCTTGCAAGACGACAATTCCGATGCTTTATTTCCTCATGGAGACCTTCAAAACCACAGCGCCTTTATTATAGATCGGCGTAGTTGTGTGCAAGCAGTCTTTGTGGCGCGTACAGAAAGAGGTTGGTGATTCGATCAGAGGGTGAATTGAATAATTGTTTATTTATACCAAAGACAATACAAATACAGAAACCAATTTCAGGGGCCAAGGCCAAATGGGCATTATCGGCCCCATTATGATACATTATACAGTATGACTATATTTGGTTATACACACAGAATCATGCGCTGTGCAGCAACAGTAGAGGGGACAAGCCAAAGGCCAAGGCAAATAATAGGAATCTCATAGGAATCTCCGCCGCCGCTACCCGACCAGCAGCCCCGACGTTTTCACGACGGCGCCGCTAACCGATCGTAGCAGCGGCGGAGTGGTTATCACGTAATTTCTAACAGAAACCGACACAGTCTTTCGAAAATCATAGCATTCACCATTTTAGACAGACAATCACTTCCAAATAACAAGAACCTTAGCTTGTCCTCCATACAGGTGCACTGACTGAAAAAAAGAAGAAAGGACGGCAGCATCCCAAGGTCATCAAAAAACTCCCGACGGGAGTTGGCATGGAGAGGGCACTGGAAAAACATATGCTTAGTAGTTTGGGTGCGGTACCCACAAGGACAAGATGGATCTAAAACGCCAGTAAAATTTAGGGAATAATAGTGATTCTTAAAAACAAGATCACATCTGGTTCTGTTTATGACAAATTCAGCGTTACGTGATATATCTAGATTAGTAGTATATATGGCTTTCCTTAATCGAGTATTTTTTAAAAACTTTCTGACATGGAATTTAAAAGAGTTTCTGGAATAACGAGACTGGATATCATTGGGAAGGCTGGACCAGGAACAAATAGCACTGGGAACCGTGGATTTTTGTAATCTATGAGACATAGTTCTAGGTAGGACATATGGTCTTTGGTATCTAAGCTGGTTATTTACAATAGGATTCCTATATTGAGTAAAATTTACCGAAACGTACCATGGCAAAGTACTATGTTCTACATCATACATCAAAACAAGCTTTTTCTCCTTTCTCCTATCACTCAAACTCATCCAACCCAAACATTTAAAAACTTTATCCCTATTTGTGCCCATAAGGCAACCACTCACAATTAGGGCAGCACGGTAGTGAATTTGATCCAAGCGGGAAAGTAAAACCTGGCTGGCAGAATCATAGATAACTGACCCATATTCCAAATGGGATAAGATGAATGAAAAATATAACCTCTCCAAATGCTTAGATTGCAGGTGGCGCAGGGCTTTTAAAGGCTTAAGTAGGGTATTACACTTAGTTACAACCTGAGTAAGATGCTCCTCAAGAGGGTTGAGGGTTCGAATCTCGGTGCCAGCACAGATTATTTTTCGTTTTTCTCATTTGGCAGCTGTGCTGAGGTGTTTACTGTTCAAGAGCGTGGTGGCAAGTGAAACCAACTGTGACCGTCCGAGAGGGTGTATCGTTTTCAGAGGTAGTTTTGAAGTGCCTTGTGGCTGTTCGTAATTTCTACCTCTGCCGCTTGGGGTTTATATCTATTAAGTTCAGATTTAAGATTAGTCTTCACTGCCATAGACTCGGGACCCAGTCGTTGTGTCGCTCCGGCCGCCGCACTACACTCCTCAAACGACTGGGAAAGCAGGCTGCAAAATCAGCGGCTAGCGTACCGACGACCACAACACCCGTCTCGACGAATGAAATTTCCCGAAAGCAATCTACTAGGGAAAATCTGGCACACTTTTGATTCGTTGTTATTTCTGTGGATGAGGTAATTTACCAGCTCATCTCACCCGTCCAGAAACTTTCTAACGTCACTAGCAGGATATTTAATGAATTCGTAAGTACTGCTAATCGCACACAGCATCGAACTTAGGTATCAGGATACCATCCTTGACCTCGAAGAAAGTTCCGATAATCAGCTGATTTTGGCATCTTGCAACGAGCAGCCGACGGCCGGTCAAGACGCAGATTCTGATTGGCTGAACTCATTCATATCCGTTGTTGTTGTCGGTACGCTAGCCACTGATTTTACAGCTTGCTTTCCCAGTCGTTTGTGGAGTGTAGCGCGGCGGCCGGAGCGACACAACGACTGGGTCCCGAGTCTACACTGCCACGGCCCTGGAGCGGTGCAATTGTTTAGCTGAACTAGCCACGAATTGGTGAGTTTAACTTGTATTCCGTATTCCTTACATTTCTTTTTGCGTTTCCTAAACTTAAATTTAGTCCATTTGCCGGCATTTTTATACCTTCATACCCGTCGTCGTGTATACACTCAATCCTTATGTTTTTATTACAGTTTACCTACCTTGATGTAACCACTTTGATGTAACGACCTTGATGTAACGACCTTGATGTAACGACCTCGATGTACATATAGATATTTGACGTCCATAAATAAAGAGAGGAAGACGAAAATTGTTCCTTGGCTTCTTCCGTGAACGCCGGTCTAGTAATCAATCTGGCCTTTGTCGGCTACAGTAAACAATTCGAGTAAACAATTCGTAGTAAGGAAACGTCGGAACCAGTTGGACTACGTTATATGGGCACCGCTCCTCAAGCGTCAGTGAAGGGTCGTGGCAGGTGAGTACTTTTAATTGTTGACATGGCTACTCAAAAATCTCGATATGGACGTCAGATACGCCCAACAGCCAAGGTGCTAGACACTGCTTGGAAAGTCCTAGAAACTCCTCAGAAATCCCTAGAAACTTCTCAGAAGGATGTCCGCATCCAGATCGAAAACGAATTCGATCATCATGACATTCCGGTAGTTAATCCCGATGGTAGCCAGTTCCGTGAACACTCATCATCTGATCGTACTAATTCCGTCGAATTGAAGAAAGCTGAGTTGCGCCTCCGTTATGAGACAAAATGTGCCGAACTAGAGACTGAACAGATTCAACTTGAAACACGCAAATTAGATATTCAGAAGCGTTTAGAAGCAGCGCGTACTAGTTATGACATGAAAGAACTTGAACTGAAGTCGAAAGACGGTAGTGCGTCTTTGGTTACTATAGATGAATGTTTTGAGTCGCATGAAAGTGTTTGTAAAACTGTTGCCAGGTTAAACCAACTGTATGTAGGTCTGTCACTAAAGTTGAGTCTTGGATGCAGGATCCCCGTTATGAGAATACTTGTAGACCTGGTCGTGAGCTGCAAGATCTAGGTCTGGATAAACCTGTACCTTTTCAGACGAATGTTCAGAATCCTCCGTTTTTTGTTCACTACGGTCCAGGTTTGCCCGAGTTTAAGATAGAGGTTTTCAGTGGTAAACCGGCTCACTGGCCTGAGTGGTTCCTGTCCTTCAAAAACCTGATTCATGATAACCCCGCATTGACTGACGGGCAAAGGTTAGGGTACTTGAAAACGTACTTGGGACAAGAACCACGCAGCAAGGTCTTTGGTTTGCTGCTGGACGCCAAAGATTGTCCGAAAGCAATGAGTGAACGTCGGGATAGATATGGTAACCCTGCACTAGTAATTGATGGCTTCATAAGAAAGGTACGCCAGTGGCCAAAGTTACGCGGCATTTGCGACTTAGGTACTTTCTTTACAAAGGTGTCACAGTTGGTTCAAATGTTTAAAGCCATGGGCTATGAGTCAGATTTACATGCCAAAGGTCTTCTATGTGATTTGACATCCAAAATTCCTGATAGTATGCAAGAATCATGGGGCAACTGGGTAGTCAAGAAGGGTGAAGGAAACCCAACAGTTGAGTTGTTTTATCAATGGTTGAAGTCTAAAGAGAATGCCTTGCGTTTTACACAACTGTCGT
>NMRB01001100.1:54606-72197 GCA_002633025.1 Notospermus geniculatus | reverse complement strand
CACTTCTGAGTTTACTTCCTGGAAGTACTTTAATGTACCATACTGAGTGTATGGTGTACATGAAGTGCAGGTCAAGACACTCTCGCCACCCTAGGTTCTAGGGCCTATGGGTTTTTGACATTGCTGTCACTCCCTGGGTTTTTGACATTGCTGTCACCCCCTGAATATGCCATTTCCACGATTCTTCTCTAAGAAAATTGTACCTATTGTCCATATATAGGGCCATATTCATAAAGGGTGTTTAGCCTAATCAGCATACAAATTCTGCATTACACAGGTTACAGGCCTTGAAAACTATTGTCTGATGTATGTATGGTGCTTCACCAGAGGCGTTTACCCGCAGGATAATTACACGCGTCTAACTGTCCTGCGTCTAAGTCCAAGAGGACAAAGGAAATGTTGAACGATCAGGCAGGCTTGTCTAGAATTTGTCCAACACTTTCTTTTGTCCTCCCACACTGAGACGCAGGGAAGATAGACGCGTGTGATCATCTTGTGGGTAAATGCCAGAGATCAGGCAGCATAAAGAAGACAGAACAATACTTTTCTAGGCCTTTAACCTGTGTAATGCAGACTTTGTACGCTGATTAGGAAGAGAAACAGGAAGAGAAATTAATTAACAGACAACTGGATTCGATCCAGAGACCTGTATAACGCGATCTGAAAGAAGAACCAACAGATTAGTGACTGCGCCAACCGAGGCGAGATGGCGGTCGGCCGATCTTTTCTTCCACTGGTACCTGAGATCGGTGTCATGATCACTTGGCCATAGCACAGCCACTTAGGCCCTGTCACCTATTGACGTGTTATATACATGTACATATAATGAAATGGTGCAGCCTACGACAGGGTACATTCATTTGACTGTTGTAAAGGCACTGTTTATACTTGTCTTACAATGTCCCTGGTACATCCAGTACGGCCGTCACTGGATGTACCAGGGACATTCTATGACAGGGTACATTCATCTTCGTTACATTCAAGTTCTGAGTAAAAACGTGTCAATCCTGACCATGAAGAAAATTTTTATTTATTGAATATGGTGTTTAATGCCTGGGAAGTGGCTATTTATCAAGCCAGGTGTAAAGTTTTTCGGTGTTTCCGTGTGTCAGTGTTCCCCCTATTGTTCTGGAAACACTGGTAGATAGATCGACACGTTTCTCTGTGTGTCCTCCATTGTCGAGTCGCGGCTTATTCCGCCAGACAATAGCAGGGGAACACTCGCAGATGGGGAACGCTCAAAAACGTTACACCGGCTCGCCAAACACTATGCAAAATTTGGTTTAAACGTCGAGCTGCCCTCAATGTCCGGAATCTGGTGATAATTACCCTCCCACGGCTTACAGTGTGTTGGTTAGCACAGTGCAAAGATGTACGGCCGACAGTACCGAGGTCGAAGGTTCGATTTCGGTATAGTGATGATATTTTTCCTTTTTTTCTTTTATCTTGTTTATTTCCTTTCTCATTATCGACTTTTCCAAAAATCTACATAGAACAACTGGTTAATTATTTTTTTTGTAGTGACACTAATAACATCGTCTGGGCCTACAAAATCGTCGCATCATACTGGGTACACCCTGGTCTTTGGACTCATTTGCGAAAACTGACAGTTTGAAGCTTGGCATGCGACATGTAGGTGTCTAAGATTTTGGTCATCACACAGAAACAAAGGCTGAAAAAAGGAGGAATTGGCCTAGGTAAACCCCCCATCGCGAGCAATGAAGCACCGCCACACTGACGACCTCCGAACTAAAGCAGCAGACGCCAAAAGCTATGCATATTCATGAGGAGGCATGTCTTTATTGCCAGCCCGACGAACAATGCTGAATTTGAATTTGTCAAGCTAGCTCGATAAATAAGACTGAATCCATGTACTGCTCATCGAGCGGCTTGACAAATAAGACCGAAAGTAGTGCTTATTCATCGAGCGGCTTGATAAATAAACCCGGTCTTAATGCCTGACCAGGAGGTACAGGGTTTTCCTTGACCTTGGCGTTATTCCTTTGGTAGTGGCACCTCGCTAAATCATGTCCAAGGTTGTTCTCTAACAAGTCTATAGGAACGTAATATTTGTTTATTGTCCTCATCAGATGACTCTGATAATGTAAGAATCAAACCGTTTTGACCGACTCTCATTGCTTTTGTAGGCTTCTTCAATTTGTGTAGCTTGGTTACATAGGTGTTCTCCCCTTCCAAACGAGGGAGACAAAAACTGACAAAGAAGTACTTCCTATTAATATCTTTAGCAAGAAGAACAATTCTATCGTTGGTAACCTCATAGAATAGTGGGCTGAGGACAATTCTCCAATATGATGTGTCCCCGAACGGACGAATTCTGTGAGGGATTTTGTAGCTTTCATTCCTCCACCTAGCGTAGCCTTGATTTTTATATTTGTGGAGACGCATGTGCAGCAGTACTAGGTCCATTCTTTCACGGAGTAGTCCATACCAGTACCTAATCTGTTGCTCTACTTGAGAGAGCTTCGTTATTTTTCCATTTTTCCAAGATGACGATGATGTCCCATTTTTCCGGCTCAAACGTAACGTAATTAACAACAAGTAATATTTACGGGGATGAAAGCAGTACAGCGTCGTAAGTAAAGTTAGGCTTTCATCGACTGGACCCAATATGCTATATGTATATGTATGTATAGTACGAAAACGATACCTTTTAGAGGGACAAAGCGTCATGGTTATCAAGATTCGTGTTTTCACTTTCTGTATCAAATGTATTACTACTAATGAGCCTCGTTTTTTCCCGCGTTCAATGTAAAGAAAATTCATACCAAAAGTAGCAGACAGTCGTCCGCTGTTAGAAATGGTAAGGTTAGTTAGATAGTTGACTTCAAACATGGGATACGTGTGAGGGTGGAACGAGCATAAGTGAAATGTCAGTTCAGTTAGTTCGTTCCTTTGTTTTCTTTCAAGCATATTATAAATCAGGTACGTTGTTTCTGTTGAAGATTTAAGGAGAAGCTTGCGACTTGAGAAAAACGTTAGCGTCCCGTCGTGGACATATTCACCGATGTTCTTCTTCTGAAATGTTACCCAGTTCAGGGGTTGGTCTGTCTGTTCTAATGCTAAAGCCCAGCGTACATAGGACTTGCCACTGGAAGCAACAGAACCGAGCAGTTGCCACAACAGGTCATTGCAGTTGACCCGCTCTGAACAGTGCCCCGACATCTCAGCGGTGGTATTTGGCGGTACTGACTGCTAAATCACTGAACAAAAGCGAGGCAGTGACGTAGGCGTAGCAGATGCTACAAAACAATCACTAATAATATTACGCAGGATAAGTCAGACGTTTGAAGGTGGCGTGATGTTTACATGTTGGTGGAAGTTTCTTTGCGAAAATTGCCGAAAATTTCATAGAAATCGGTTCAGTTTTGAGCGAGTTATGGACTGAAAGGTTTTCGAAAATAGGCATTCTTCAAAGTGCGTACACTTTCTTAGAATAGTATTTAGAAAGTTCTAGGAAATATTTGTAGTATTTCCAAACTTCTACGTCGTTTGGGTTGTTTTAACACAGAACAATGTACATGCGAAGCGTGGTTTTATGTACGCATATCTGAGAGGTTGAAAATCACCCGGAAACACAACGACATTACCAAGAAATCTCCCTTGCTTTATCCATTGTCTAACTGGTTCAGTGGGCTCCGACGGTGGCGCTGACTGTCAGTCAACGCCACGTCGGACGCCCAAACAACCAGGTAATCGATCGTCTTCGAGATCCGAACAGCTGGAGAGTCCCGGATATAGCGCAATTCAGTATAGGCCTACATCGAAAATCTCCGGCTGTTATCGTCAGGTCGTCACGACAAGCATGGTGGCTGCGAAAATCGTTACCTACTGGTGTTCAAACTGCGTACAAAAACTTGGAATACCAAGCCGAAGTATGAAATAGGAGCTGTCAGCGAGTTGACCAATATGTGTCACTACGGCCCAATTCAATATTATAGCAGACATAGTCATTATTGATCCAGCAGCAATCACATAGATCTTCCTGTACATTGGTCTGCTAGAACGTTGCTGCCATCTGTTGGCAATATGCGCGGCTGACTGCTGCTATTAATAGGCCCCTACAGATTAAAGATTGATAGTTTCTTTATCCATTCAGTTTTGCTGGTTTTATGCAGGCAAGCATTTATGTAGTTGTGACGCTGTCTGTAACAATCCTCCATTCCAAACGACCTCTGATTCTGTCGGATGACAAAATTTCTGAAATGATTGCTCTTCACTCGTTTGCATTATGCAAAAATAAATTACACTAAAGGAAAGCTCAATGTCTTAGCTAAATACTGATATGTGGTTTAGACTGGTACCCGGTCTTCTGGGCAGCTTGCATTCGAAGACCGGTGAAATCAAATGATCTTACGGCGGAATTCCGACGAGAGTGACATCATTCTACAAGCTCCAATAGATGGCGGCTCCCACAACTTGGGCATGATCATGATCATGATGATCTCGTAATCATGGGTAAATTTCAGGAAAACATAGATTTTTGCTTGAGATCAAAGTTGGCTGTAGCTCAGGTGAATGAAAGAAGGCAAACAGCTTACTGCTGCCTAATAAAACTCATGCAAGCTAAATGCCTCAAACGGGCAGTGAACGGTGATACAATTGCTATTTTGCCTACGGGGCTTCCCCGAGCTGAATATAGACCAGCGGGCGCCATGATGGTTTTATGCATTTGCTTGCGTCTGTCCTAGTATTTTCAATCACGACAGTGTTCGGTCTATATATGGTTTATCGGTATGTGGTTGCATTTGAACGGTCTCCTCGATAAACGCACTTTTGTGCGAGGTGTCCGATTTCTCGAATGAGGTACTCGAAAAGCCTCGTCGAGGACCCCGATCGCCTATTATCTTCCCGCGCGCAAAATAAATCTGCCGTAGAAAAGGACCTTTGCGGGTCGACTAATTGCAGCAACGAGTGGCACAACCCAGTCTTCAATCTGGAGTGCCCGCACATTGGGCAGGCATTGGTTCTGAGTGCCACACGGAAATTGTCGGCAATAGGGAGTTATCGCAAAGCTCCCGAAACGCCAACCCGAACGTCTATCCTTTTGTCCAGTGCTCTCTTCGTGGCATCGAACAATGGGATTGGCGTCCGCGTTGGCGTTTCGGGGGCTTTGCGAAAACTCCCTAATGACATTGCCGGTGCGCGTTCTTCGGCCTGTTTGAATATCTGATCAGTTGCTGCTGGTTCAACTGTTGTCGCAACCGCCGATGCCGTTAGTTGCTTCCAGTCTCAAGGCCGATGTAGTCTAGGCTTTAGACTCTCAGAACGATTGCCTGTTTCACCAATATGGTGAACGACGTGAAGTAAAGTACAATACAGTGCAGTAGTGTGAAGGCATGGGGGGGGGGGGGGTCTTATTACCAGCAAATTGGAATATATCGGGTCGTCAACAAATGCATTGAACTTCGAATTCTGATTTCTCAAAACAACTATCTATTTTAAATCAATGTCACTGGTTACAATATCAGTTCGAGATGTTTTGTGTATAATGGAAATGTTTGCATTGATACCTGTGGAAAATAATTATGGTAAATGCTATTATGGAATCCTTAAGATATGGGTGGATAAAAATCCCGAAAAAACCCTTCAACATGTTACGATCTGTGCCGAAATACAGTCATGCAAGTAATTCCGTACTAACCGTAGGTTGTCAAGTTATAAAACTTTTACCAACCGAGCTATTTTGACACCCTATTAACTTGCACCAATATGCTTACTCATAAGATTACTTACCTCCAAGATCATTAACTTTGCCTCTTTTTCTGAAATCTCTATCATTTTTAAACCCTCTCTTCCTCGGGTAAAACTTCGAACGGTTGTACTTGGAAAACACATGTGTTTTTTCCATGAAAATAGAAACAGACGAGTCCCGGGTAAGCGGAGGGGGCAGTCGAACACTGACCTTGTTTTGTGTGAAATCTTGAATAATCCCTGTTCACACCTTTCGTACCCCAGATTGCGATATCTCAAGTTTACAACATATTTAATCCCGCTAAGTAGGACGATAAAGATGTACACATGCTTGTACTGACTGTCGTGCATTTTGAGTTCTCTGGTTTACATGAAAGGAGAGACATGTAAATCAGCTATTTTGAAGATTTTCCAGATCAGCCGAGGAAATATCAACGTTCTCTCCTTCTTGAGTAATATTTTAACCGTTGTTCAACGAAATCGAGGGATGGAGGTGATATGCTATGTTGGATGACAAGATTAAAGCAAATGGCTCGCGGGGTTTGTTTTGACTTTTGATGGTACCTCCCATAGAGAGTGAATCTAGCCCCCAGGCAAAGCCCTGCTCCAGTCATAGGCAAAACCTGTGCAAATATGTGAACCTGCACCTGGGGACGAGGTTCCATTAAAAATTTGTTAAAATGGATTAATGACATTTTCCAATTCAGTCGGTCAGAATGTACATTTTGTACTAGTCACATTGATTTCGAAGCGGCAGATTTTGCAGAATACGCCTCCGAAATTTGGCTGTATAATGCATTTCCCATTAAACTAAAAGACGGCGCTTGCTATTCAGGACATGTCAACAAACGACTTACTGTCAACAAACCCCGCGAGCGTTTTGCTTTAAGAAGGCTAGAGCTGGCTGCTGCCAGCAGAGTAGGCTATAGCCTGAGTTACATGTAGGTGGGTGGTGGGGATAGTGGTGGTGCGGTTAGTTGAGATGGAGAGAAGATTGAAAGCCAAAATGACGTGTTTTATTTTTGTCAAATTGTACAGAATATCTGCTGGAATGGGGCTCGATTAAACGTCACACTTCCTGGCTTTGCTTCACCTCGAAATTTGGCACTATGGAGATGATGCACTATCCTGATGCAACGGGTAGCTGACTTTGAGGGGGTCAGAATAAGGGTTTTGTTCTCATCATCACTGTACAGCTCTATTTACAGTGGGGATGTCCTCCAGGGAATTCCCTTTTTTTGCGTGTGATACTTTGTGAGCACCATTTCCGCAATGACCGCTGTCCGCCAACCTCTCAGGACAAGCCTCTGAGGACATTTACTCCTAAAAAGTTCATAGCTTCATTCTCAGAGATGCTCGAAAAATGAATCTCAGACACATGAATTTTCGAATTATTCTGGGGATCCCACCAAAACCCCCGCCGAGGCTTTCCATCTATGGCGTTCGCAGTTCTTATCGGGGGCTATGCCCCCCCCCCTTTTCTCAGAATCGTGAATCCGGTCCTAAAAATGGATGTTCTGCATTGCTTCTAGCACAATCTCCAGGGGAATTCCTCCAAACGGTCCAGGGGAAATTGACTGATTGTTTGTGGCTATTCAAACAAATTGTTTTTCTACTGCTGTATTCTAAGGTATATGGACAGAATCACCGATTGCCACGGGTATATATCTAATGTTCATGAAGTGACATAACCCCCGCTGCTCCTGAATCCGCCATTACATTTGTTGACTCAGACAGGAGCAACCTCAATTATTTTCTAGCCAACAGCATCAAGTCCTAAATGGCAGTAGGCAGTGTTACAAATGGTTTCATAAAAACATTGCGGTTTGTAAAACGTTCACATTTTATAAAACCTGTTGTTGTTTATTTATAAAAAAAGTGCGCCTTTCGCTGAATTTTGTAAAAACACTGCCCGCGAATCGTAAAATCGTACCCTAGATGTGTAAAAGTGAACACCCACATTCGTAAAATTTTCCATCGGTAACGAGAATCGTAAAACAGTCATCGACCATTTCCATCAAATGCACATTTTTTATAAAAAAAACATAACAGGTTTTATAAAACATGAAACTTTTACAAACTGCAATATTTTTACAAAACTATTTGTAACAGGCAGCAAGATGGGTATTTTGGGTCATTGAAAAGTTTCGCTATTTTCATCTTCATCCTGAAAAGAAAAAGGAAGATGGTCTCGATTATAAACAAAGCCTCCTGTATGTAACAGCATGGTTTGTTTAAGAACAAGAGTTGAGAAATGCTGGAGAAGAAGGGTCTTGCATGTTATGACAGTATCAGTAATTCAGCTAAGCTGCGTTCACACTGAAATCGGTTTGAAACCGTTGCAAAAGCCTAGTGTGAACGCACCTACAGTTACTTAAATTTTGACACCAGAAAAATGAAATGGTCCATGGACCATGTACTCACCTGGATTGTTGTACTTGACTCGATGACGCGAAGACTCGATGGCGCGATGACTCGATGACCGCCAAAATTATTCAATGAAATTCAGCTGGTTATTTCTAAGAAGTGGTATAAATCAATGGCGGAAGTGGACCGACGTAGTGTCCCCAGCTACCAAGAAGTGTAGTGAAGTTGATATTCAGCGTAAATCATGAAATGAAGGGTAGCCTCGAACTAGGCCTATAGCTCCTAAGTCCTTGAGAATTTACTATGGGTCCCTTTTGAAAAGTTGTTGGAATTGGTCTTGTCTCCCTATTGCACACCCCGGAGGAGGTATAGCGGTAATTTTCAGCCCTTTTGAGCAATTATCCTACTGCATGTTCTGTGCCGGAAGTTTCCCAATGTGTCAGAGCTGCCAGGCAAAAAGTAAATTCATGAAAATGACGAAATGCACCCGGGTTGTTCATGTACTTCATGACGTCATCAGTTGGTCACTTGCATCTTGGCAAGACGCACGTGACAATCTTGGACGAAAAGTTTCAGATCTTGGAACAAATTTTTACAATTTTTGATATTCTTTATTACGTAATGAAAACTAAATTCTTGGACTGTACTTCTTCAAACACTTGAACGAAGAAAAAAACAGTTTTGAATGAATTCCGCTGCTTCACGCACAACCACAATCATGCATTCTAAATGCCAATGACGTCACGGCTTTAGAGTTATAATAAACATGGGAATAGGTATGTGGTTTAACATGTCTAACGATGGTTATAAAAATATGCCAGAGGTGGCTTATTTCATCTTCCTAAAAATGTTGCATCGTAACCCAGTGTTTTGAAGTGGAACTCGAATTAAAATAAGGCATGCACCCATCAATAGCCTATACAGGAAATTTAAGTGGCCTTCTTCGCGCCTTCGAGTCATCGCGCCATCGAGTCATCGAGTCAAGTACAACAAGATGACATTGTAAATGTCGTATGGTTCCCGATGTACAGGTGCTTCCACCGGTACATGAATGGTACATTGACAGAGATCAAGGCAAATTGATAGAGGTCAGATAAAAAGGTACCCTAGAAAAGGTACCGGTAAAAAGGTACTAGGTAATAAAGGTACATGTACTAGATAAAAAAGGTACAGGTAAAATGGTACCGGTACTGGGTAAAAGAAGGTACTAGGTAATAAAGGTACAAGGTGAAAAGGCACAGAAAAAAGGAATTACCCTAACTGTACCACAGGCAGAAATATTTCAAATTATAAGGTTTGACCTTGACCTTGACCTCTGTTCATCAAGGCCGTTGCATAATCGAAATGGGCATCATCGATACCCTAAAGTATGGGTGATATCATGGCTCTATCAGGCAGAGATATTTCAAATTATCAAGTTTGACGTTGACCTTGACCTCTGATCGTCAAGTTCGTTGCATAATCGAAAAGGGCATCATCAGTAACCTAAGTATCGCTGATATCATGCCTCTATCTCTACCACAGGCAGAGATATTTCAAATTATCAAGTTTGATAAATCAAAATCTCATATTTCAATCACCCAGACACGTGAGGCTGAGAATTTTAACACAGTCATGTCCTTCGATAAAGCAGGCAAGAACTAAGACTTGTTTCATGTTGCTCAGTTGACAATATGGCAAGTTGTCTCAAAATATCAAATTTGTGATATCGATATAATCATGACCCCAGCATCTCAGATCAAAAGTAATCAGTCCATTCGATTCCGAGGGTATGAAAACCTAAGGGTAGAACTTGTTTCTGTTGCTCTAGGTGCTAAAGGAGCCGAGTTATGGAATCAGATAAAAGCGTGACGGAAAAAATATCAAGTTTGATATGTTGATTACATCATGATGGAGGCATCTGATGTTGAAAATGATTGGCTCATTGGATTGCCCAGGTTGACAAACCTAGGGGTAGGATGTGTTACCAGGACTGTAGCTGTTGAAGGAGATAAGATATGAAGGCGTGACAGACCGGACACATAGACAGAAAGACAGACAGACAGACAGACAGACAGACAGACAGACACACACACACACACACACACACACAGACACCATGACCAAAAACAATATGGTTCCCGATCTCGATGATCGGGAACCATAACAAGCCTACTCACCTAAGTGAATCTATCAGAAGAACAAAATGACAAATGTTAAATCGAAATATTCCAGGGCAAGCCCCGAGTTCCAGCATATCAGAAAGTCTGTTTCATTTACGAGATCGTACAGCGTCGCCATCTAGCGGCAGAGATATAAAGCAATGTAGTTTCAATGAAAGTGACCGAAAGTCACGATTAAAATCCGCTGTCTATGTCTGAGAAAGTACCGGTACACCATCAAAAGTCAATAACGTAAGATGACAATGTAATAATATTCTCATTTCATTATCAGAGAACGATCAAATCAGTGGATTGATGTGCCATTTTGATTCCAAAGTGGTCGATTTTTGCAAAAAAACGGGCTTTCCTTTGGAATTCCCGCCTTTTCGCCGGCCTGGAGCACGCTGTCCAACCATCAGAAGCAGTTCTTGAATATTTAGTATTTACCCTATGACCTTTCAAAGACCATCATCTGATTGGCCAATTCAATATTGTGTCAACGGTCACAGATACCAAGCCCACCACCCAAGTGGCAGCCTCTTGTTCAGGTATGACAGGTATTCATCAAACTCTTTGTACTGCCAGTTCAATATAACTTTTCTGTCGCGTGGCCTAAACGAAGGATTCTGTCCATTCTAATCTTCTTCTAAAATCCAAACTTCTGAACCTGGATACTCATCAGCATGATCAGACCCATTTTCGTCTTCTAGGCCTACTACCGCACACCCCTCTCAAGCTAATGGAACGGCCCACCTCAAGCTAACGCCGCGTCATCGTGTGCTATTTTTAGCCGCTGGCACATGAAAAAAACTGGGACAAACTTTCTGATATGGACCATGGTAATATGATTATGGTCAAAATTTCAAGGTCAAAACAATCTCGGTTGAGTAATACGACATATGTGCTTTAGTCCAGCTGTATACATAGAGGGTACGTACATACATGATCACACTAAGTTGGAAGATACATGTATTCATATTAGGTGAAATAACCACGAAACATGCCAACCAAATGGCAAAATGTTTAACTCTGGCATCCGTGCTCTTGAAACGTAGGTCAAATCAAAAACCCGTTATAGTCATGTATCCTCCTTAGGTGCATCCATGATAAAAGGGGATGAGCACCTAAGATACTAACCTGCACTCAGAGACTGTGACTTCGATTAGCTTCAAATTCGCACATATTATATCTCATGTGAAGTGATTGATAACATCAGGAAGAAAAATTATTTTTGTCAACTGTTACCCATTAATTTGAAACAATGTTTTTTTTAGATGGCTAGAAATGGTGGAAAAAATAGGATTTATTGTCTCTGTTTTCACAGTGGCTTGAAGAACGCTTCAAAAAAAATCCACAATGCTTAGTTTCGGTTGTAGCTTGTGATAGCCTCCTCCGTACTTACCAGGGCCAATAATGCTATAGCGTCGGCCCTGACGGAAAAATGAAATACAAATACAAATACAAAAAGTTTCGATTTATTGATCTCAGATTGACAGGAAATGAGGCAAGAAAATTCTGTGATTTCTGGGTGAAATCTTCACAACAGGCTTCCAAGTTGATTACCCAATGTGGTAAGCCACAGGCAGTTTAGCACAACAATAATCCTTTATTTACCATCGTCAATGGAGAGTACTCGTGTCCTAGGTCAAACTGGCCAATATTGTTCCATTGATTCCCCTTTGATTCATGAATTATCACCAGTTTTTGTATAGTCCATAGATATTACATAATGAAAGAAGGGTACGGTAGTCATAACAAAAATATGATAGGCCTACTTTTTCCAGTCACTAGCCACCACAGCATTCATGTGGCCTCAGCTCATGTCAAAGACCAACCATTGATTCCCCATTACATAATTCTGAAGTGCCATGGGGTTACGCCCACATGAATCTGTCTGAGCCCTTTCACATTGCAAGGCCTAATACAAGCCAAGCATAACACAGACAGAAATAGATTTGTTTTGGTTCTTCCAGCCACAGATCGCAGAATCTTCTTGCTTCATTTCCTATCAATCTGGGGTCAATAAATCAAAACTAAGCATTGGGACTTTTTTCTTTGAAGTGGTCTTCAAGCTACTGTGAAAACACAGACAATAAATCCTGTTTTTTCCACCATTTCTAGCCATCTAAAAGACCCATTGTTTCAAATTAATGGGTAACAGTTGACCAAAATAATTTTTCTTGTTGCTGTTATCAATCACTTCACATGAGATATAATATGTGCAAATTTGAAGCTAATCGAAGTCACCGTCTCTGAGATACACACTTTGTGCAGGTTAGTTTCTTAGGTGCTCATCCCCTTTGGAGATGCACTAGTCTTTAATTTAGCAATTATTGAACTTTTGAGTTTTCGATTTGGCCGCCTGGTGGCAGGAAAAGAATTGATTCGGGACTGACACTTGGTGTCATGGATCATCTGACATAGGGGTTAAATGTACCAAGTTTCAGATCAATAGCATCAGCAATTACAAAACATGCCACCAAATGGGGAAATCTTCAACTTCGACCTCTATGACCTTGATAAGTATGTCAAATCACAAACCCGTTACACATATCATGTATTCTCATTTAGATACACCCATAATACAAATTTGGTTATGATCCGGACATTAGTTCAGGAGTTATTGCAGTTTTTGTGCTTTTGGTTTCTTGCCACCTGGTGACCAAGCCAAGAATCGAATCAGACCGAAACTTGGTGTTGTAGGTCATCTGACCTAGGGTATATGTACCAGGTATCAGATCAATAGCCCCAGCGGTTACGAAATGTGCCCTGACGGACGACGGACGCTGCACCACCACGACAAAAGCTCACCGCAGGTCCCTGGCCCCAGCAGCTGGGCTAAAAATTATCAGTTTGCGGCAGCTGACATAGCACGACTAGGCCTGGTGCGCATCGCAATATACTGCTCCCTGGCACTCCGTAATCATGGTAACCAGACCATAACACGGCTATCGTAGCCTTCTACTGTGGGGTGAGGGTATTCCGCCAGCCATGTTTTCGCCAGTCACCAGTCATTTTCCCATCCTGAGAATATCAGGCGTTCTTACTGCTCGCTCCCTTCGTCACCGCAGACAAACCCCTGAGGACATCCGCCTGATTTGCTGGGGTACTTGGCGCACGAGAAAATGCGCCCAATCAGCGAACGCCTTTCTGAGTCACCTTAAGATGACATGCATTACACGTAGATTGTCTCGCAGTGCCACGCACAACACAGTGCTGAAGTACCTCAGCTTCCCCACCTCACCCTAACTAGAGATCAGTTACACGTATACGTGTATAACGGCCCTTGTAATATTCACAGCCAAGCAGCTGACATTGGCTACGCTGACCCATGCGGGTCATTAACCTACTTACACCGCTGGATTCAACCTTAGTTGAGTTCAGCCTATCCTCCATTCATCGCACATAATGTATATCATTCTCAGGCCACACGTCGCCAAACAGATACGCCGAGGGAGTAATTTCATGTTGACCTGCTTTGTCAGCTTTGTTCAAACCTGCGTAGTTCATGTGTATCAATCAGCGGCCTTCTTGGGATGAGATGGTGGGGATGAACATTTGCTGGAATGGCTTTGATACTCCCCGGATTCCGGCGAATGTCGGCAGGGGTTTGTGTGAGCGGATGAAGAGGAGCGAGGTAAAAACCCCTGCTGTGGGAGGATGCATTTTCCTGCCAGTCATTCTAGAAATGATACGATAGCCCATTAGGCACATTCAATTTTGATTGTGAAGGTCAAATCACATTTGGGATTGGTCCTTTGTAAACAAACGACCAGATTTATTGGAAGATGGCGGACATCCTTTATTAAGCAGGCGCAAACGGGGCAGAGGGCGCTGCGCTGACATTAAAGGGGCTCTGTTCAAGTTCACCAACAGGTGAACNAGCGTCCCCATTCTGGTGACGAATGGGCACGTGATGAGTGTGTATTATATGTGGGTCCCCATTTTAATGTAATGGGCACATGTGACGGGTGTGTATTTGGGGGTCCTCATTTAATGACAAATGGGCACTTGTGTGTCGGGTGTGTATTTTGTGTGTCCACATTTAGAGACTGCCGTACGGATTGCCTAAATACGGAATAGACAGAATCTAATATACGTGGTGTGTTTCTAGGTCATTCATAATGCCAGACAAGAAATCTTGGTGCAATAAACCCAGGATTTCTGATGGCCTGTGATGACCCCAAATGCCGGTCCTGAACGCACGTCCCCGAATGACACGATACACATGTATCTGTGTGTGTGTGTGTGTCACACATGTTACTAACATACATGTACATAATATTTTATCATCAAATGTCACACAACATACGTGTTGGCCTAGGCCTACACATTAATGATCGATAGGTGTAAGCGTGACATGCATGGAAGCACCACATGACCAGGATGAATCATGTGAACATGATGATGAAATGAAGCTGGCTGATACGGTATTATGCCAAGGAACAGTGAACATGGTCAATAATAAGCAGGCCTACTAGGCCATCGTTTTTTTTACTTTGAAATCTAGGCCTACACTTGAAATGAATCTGTGTATATTGTCCTTATTTGGATGGTACTCAACAGTAGAAATGTTCGCAAACTTACCGTTTTTATCACCAAATGTCACCGCAGTAAATTCTCACGTGTGTCAACCGATCAGCCAGCAGCGCTAAAAGTAGGCCAACCTGGCCTGGATCAGCAACGAAATCACAGTAACATCCGTCCATTGCATTCCATGAATTAAATAAGTCAACAACAATCAAAATCATGCAAGCACATGTTTTTTATTGTGATCTTTTGCAGACGTTCGATGGATGACCCAGAAATATTTAGTGAGCAGAAATGTAGGTGTGGTTCGGCTACTGCCACAGCCGTATGACTGTGTGACACTGAACTACTTTTCAATTCTGTAACCCGGATTTATTGGCTTTATCCATAAAGGAATCAACCATAAAGGTTCAACTGACAAATTTAGCATTTTATAAATGTGGACAATATGCCTTTAAAACCCAACAGATTTGCATTCTGACGTTTCACTGCAAATTTTTTTGAATTCCGACTAGTTGATCTTATGATACAAAAGGTCTGAATTAATGAGAACCCCACGAACGATGTGTGTTCAGGGTCATCGGTGTACATTTAGCATGACACGAAGTGAACATGGATCAATCTGGCCTTCGACACTGGAGACTGGCTGGAGACTGATAGCTATAAGCGGGATTAGCCCACTTATAAGACGCAGTACACAGAAACATTATTTTGAAAACGACACACAATCAATTCTACGAGTTTCAGAGTACTACATACATGTACTAATAATTTCTGCCTGTGGGATCACTAGTGCGAGCCACATCTCGAAACTCTGATAAAACGCATTTATTCCCCAGCGCACCTGGTGGTTAATCTTACAAACCATGAGGAATCCACCTGCTAAAAACAACATGTTTCCAATAATTTGACCAGAGCATATAATGTGATTTTGAGAAACCCACACATAATCAAGGAGTATATTGAATTCCACTTGTTCGGACCACTTTACTTAAGAATGTATATCTTCGGTCTGCTTTAAGTAGTTTTATGAATACCACTGCAGGACCTTGTAGGCCTATTTTCGAAAAACTCATGTACTGAAGAGTTTTGGTCAGTCAGAAAATTGCGATGTGGCTGGCATTGTCAGTAGCTTAAACCAGATCCGCAGTTTCAAGACTTTGTTCCCTGGAAATTACTCATGTGATGTTGATCAATATTCTTGAGCGACTATATCAAAATATTGTGCTCTTTGTCGTCTGCAGTCAACACCAAATAATGCATGTATAGTGGTCGCTATCGATTATCCTGAGAGCGATTGTTGTCATTATTGATGCGTTCAGTTTCTTTCGGTGTTTTTTAAAAGTCATAGCGGCAAGATCTTTGAATATCAGGGGTGAATCCAGGATTTGGGAAAAGAGGACACAGTCTGTGCTGGAAGAAAGAAAAGGGCCTGGGCTGTTATGCCTGGCTGTCACTAACGCTACGAATGTCCCGAATCTTAAATTGTCGAAATTCGTGACTAATCCGGTTGAAAATATGCCGAATGTCACGAATGCGTTAAGAAACAAGTACGAATTCAAAGAATCATGTAAGAATTGTACGAATAAGGTACGAATCACTTACGAATACTCGTGCCCGATTCGTACTTGATTCGTAAATACATTCGAGACATTAGGGAGGTTCCGAATTCTCCGAATTCCGAATCCCGAATATCTTTGATTATGACGTCATTACTTTGACGTAATGACGTCGCATCACATTCGTGACACGTCATGCAAATTCGTTGCGTCTTGACGAGGATTGCCGTAAATCTTCGTAGATGGTTTACGGATTCCGAATTGATAATTTTCATTTACAAGAAATGTTTTCTTGGGCTCTTCTGAGCATAGAGGTGACAATTGGATTTGCCTGGCACACTTTAGCGGTGAAATAAATGCTTAAAATGTCAGTGTAAGGTAATAACGTGGTGTTAAACAGAGATTTTCACACGGTTCACAAGGCCGAAAGTCGAACCACCACGGATTTTTGACGAAGAAACGGCGTCATGACGTAACGTCACGCAGGCCTGAAATCGTTTCGGGATTCCGAATTCGTGACGATGCGGAACCTCACTATTCCTGTCTGTTTTCGGCTTGGGTCCATTATTCCCCACTTTCACTGACGCTACGAATGTCCAGAATCAGAAAGTTGTCCGGTTCGTATACAATTCCCTAATGTAGTGTCCCACTGGCGACTTTTGCCCACGACAAGGGGCGAATCTGAAGGCTGCGATATAGCCTCGACAAGCTGCGATATTTAGCATTATACGTAGTTTTTCGCGAGTTGTCAACTTGTCGCTGATTCGTCAAACACTCGCAGGCCCAGACGAAGTTGGTCGTGGGTGGTCGTAGATAAACGTAGATGTTCGTAGTTTCTTCGCACATTACTCGTAGCTAGTCGCGGACTGTCGTTGATAGTCGAGGTTACTCTTCAAGACCTACGATCCTGTACGACTATGTAAGACATGGGTGCGACTATATACGAGATAACTTCGACTGACTGCGAATGAAATTTTGTCGCAGACAAATTTTGAACATTTTGAAAATATTTCTGCGAGCCAGCGAATCACTGCGAACATAGACGACAGGCTAAGAACAGTTACGAAAAGCTGCGATTTTTTCATTCGTCCCTTGTCGCAGGCCAAAATTCGCCAGTGGGGCACTAGTATAACGTTCCTTGCAGTTCTTAAATGATTCTTGGTTGATTCCTAAACATTCGCACAGTTCGTGCGAGTCCGTCGAGCCTCCACGAAAGTTTTTGTTTGTGAAAAACTTTCGTGAGACGGTTCACGAATTTCAAATTCGTATAGATCGTAAGCAC
>NMRB01001100.1:14068-50364 GCA_002633025.1 Notospermus geniculatus | reverse complement strand
GTAGTGTCCCACTGGCGACTTTTGCCCACGACAAGGGGCGAATCTGAAGGCTGCGATATAGCCTCGACAAGCTGCGATATTTAGCATTATACGTAGTTTTTCGCGAGTTGTCAACTTGTCGCTGATTCGTCAAACACTCGCAGGCCCAGACGAAGTTGGTCGTGGGTGGTCGTAGATAAACGTAGATGTTCGTAGTTTCTTCGCACATTACTCGTAGCTAGTCGCGGACTGTCGTTGATAGTCGAGGTTACTCTTCAAGACCTACGATCCTGTACGACTATGTAAGACATGGGTGCGACTATATACGAGATAACTTCGACTGACTGCGAATGAAATTTTGTCGCAGACAAATTTTGAACATTTTGAAAATATTTCTGCGAGCCAGCGAATCACTGCGAACATAGACGACAGGCTAAGAACAGTTACGAAAAGCTGCGATTTTTTCATTCGTCCCTTGTCGCAGGCCAAAATTCGCCAGTGGGGCACTAGTATAACGTTCCTTGCAGTTCTTAAATGATTCTTGGTTGATTCCTAAACATTCGCACAGTTCGTGCGAGTCCGTCGAGCCTCCACGAAAGTTTTTGTTTGTGAAAAACTTTCGTGAGACGGTTCACGAATTTCAAATTCGTATAGATCGTAAGCACTTCGTAACTATTTCTTCTCGTCCGCAACAGCCTCGTAGTCGATTATTATGCATTCTGGGCTATTCTTGGCCATTCGTGACTCCCTCAAATTCGTGGACTCGAATATATCCTGAAACAGGCGCGAATGCCCCGAATGTATTTTACGAATCAAGTACGAATCTGTCACGAATCGGCCAAGAATATTCGTAAGCTAGTCCTACCTTATTCGTACAATTCTTCCATGATTCTTTGAATTCGTACTTCGAACCTGAATTCGTACCTCAATTTCGTGAAGCGTCCCACGAAAGTCTTTGACAAACAAAACCTCACGGGAACTGTACGAATGTTTAGGAATCAACTGAGAATCATTTACGACCTGCAAGAAACGTTTGCGAACAAGAGAAGGATATCGGAGCGATGTCAATGGTTTCCAATGAAAGTTTACTACTTAGAGCAAGTTAACTGTGACCTTGACCTCTGACCTTGAGAAGTATTGCGTAACGGTTACTTATAAAACCTGAAATGAAATGGCCGAAATGATCGAAATGGCCGAAATGATCGAAACGGTCGAAATGATCGAAATAGATAAAATGACTTCACACTTAGGTGGCCTATTACGATTTTTCATGTAAACTGAATGCTCTTAGGGGGCGGTAGCCATAAGGAAGCGCACTGCAAATGGCGACTGAAAACAGTTCATATTTTCTTCAAGCAAAAAGGCAGCATCGATTTCATGTATTTCTATGAAATTGCTACTCTTGTTCTACACATCTGAATTGTAAACGATGTGCTTTCATCTTTCATTAATCAGCTAATTAAGCAAACAATGAGACCCCCCCCCCCCCNATCCAATCGGCCAAGGAGTCGCATCATGGCCTCGTATGAAAAGTACACGAACATTGTACACGGCAGTACATGAGGCATCAACGTAGGCATCACAATCACTGCAAACAAAACAAAATAGACATTAGTTAGAAGGATAAAACGATAAATAGGCTATAAGCAAGCATTACGAAAATAAAAATTGAACTTTCATGGTACATTCGGACTGGGAGCGGGCCGGAAATTTCCATACGCCAACATTGTTAGAATGAAACAAAGAAGGGCGAGGCCAGGGCCAGTTGAAAAAGGTCTAGCAGGTCAACCAAACCGTTCGATATAACTAATCAGATTGACTGATGAAAAGTAATGAAAGTAACCTACCTTTCAAGATGTGAAAGCGTGTGACTTTATCGGTTCTAACGCAGGAAAACACGAAAAAATACACACACGGGTGTCCTTCACTGACTACGAAATCGCCATTTTGTATTCTAGGCCTACATATATGTAATCCGACCTCGACGCAATCATCCACGCATAACATTGTATAAATTCTTACATTCCTCTATTCGAAATTGGATTTCTGTATTACAATGTAAAAATTCACACAATGTTATGTATGGGTGATTGCGTCAAGGTCAGATTACATAGGCCTAGGATACAAAATGGCGATTTCGTAGTCAGAGAAGGACACCTTTTGGAATATGCTGGCGCCACCACAGACATTGGAAGTCTATTGGGTTTGGAGTGACATTCAAAACATGGCGGACGGGCGTTTGGAATATGGCGGATGGGCACTTGTTTGACATTTAAGCCGCGCGATGGCGCGGCTTATTTTTTAAAACCTTCCGTGCGCTGCTTTTAACGATCTAGTTCAGCTTAAAAATAGGCCTATGCGCACGGACGCACCGGGTGTACAAAAGTATTGTGCTGGACAATATTTTTGAAATAGTGTAGGTTTTGGCAACGAACCATGATCAGCTTGTCCTTGACGCATAATTTTATTAACAATACATGGTTATTCATAAATAAGACGGTTCAACCTTCGACCGCCGCAACGGCGCTGTATGTTTCCACTATCGCCCCCTTAAGTCTGTAGTAGATCTACCGGTAGCAACAATAGCCATGATAGCAACATGCATAAAATCAGGAGACAAGATAAAAATTACCGTTAGGAAATTTTAACTCAGCCAGTCGCCACGCATGGCGCTGCAGTATCTTACCACGCGGTACACTGGCTCCAGCTTTGCCGTACGTGCGGCCACCTTTAATGAGTTGGCGGGAGTTTTTTTTTAAATGAACATCATGACTATACCTCAGTGATGAGGCTGACTTTATGGCTTATTATGGCTTAATAGCCATAAATTACCTTTCTTCCACTAGAATGCCCCGATCATGTCAACATGGTCCAGTGAAACAACCAAGCATGCAATACAATTCCAAATTCCCTTTCGTAACATGCGGGAATCCTATTTCAGTGCACATTTACTTTTGGGGCTGCAGGGTAGATTGTATTAATTTCGGTTTTTTGAAATGTAAAATATGAAAATAAGTGAATTTTTATATTGTTAATTTGCTTTTTCCCCCCTATTCTTCAATCCTATTTCAACCATTTCGATCATTTCGGCCATTTCATTCCGGGTTTTATAAGTAACTGGTGGTTACTTATAAAACCCGGAATGAAATGGCGGAAATGATCGAAACGGCCGAAATGCAACCTCAAAGTAAACGCGCACTAAAATGGGACTTCCCACAACCGCCCCTTCCTCACGTGTTGAGCTTCAGACAGGTCGATCCCTCACTGTGGTGGAAACAACCATGCCCATCCTCATGTGTTCATAAATTTCTAACCTTGCCAATTGAGTTTTTTTTCCTGTTTGAGTATGAGCCACCGGTATACCCCCGTATAAAAATAGTCATGATGTAGGCCTACATTTAAAGGTGACTGGCTGAGTTAAAATGCAACAGTCCAATGCCATTAACATTCTCCTAACGGTTCTCTTGCCGTGTCCTGATTTTATTATGCATGATCGTATCATGGCTATTGTTGCATGGTTGCATGTCATGATGTAGGCCCATGCCAAACCTGCGCTACCTGTATATCTACTACAGACAAAAAGCACTCAGTTTACACTAAGGTGGCCTATGATTTTTTAAGTAAAGTCATTTCATCCATTTCGATGATTTCGGCCGTTTCGATCATTTCGGCCATTTCGATCATTTCATTCCGGGTTTTATAAGTAACCATTGCGTAACTGGAACATGATCCCTGATATAAGCCTGTCGGGATGGTTAATTCAGGCTTCTAATTCGTTTTCTCCTGAAATTCCGAGGAGATTTGCGCTTTAGAACTGTTTGACCTTGACCTTGACCTCTGACCTTCATGGTCATTGCGTAATCTGAACGCTCATCCTTGATAACCTAGGTATAGGCGAAGGTTTTAGGCTTCTACCATCACCAGATTCTGACTTATGTCATGTTATCAAATTTGAATATCAAATCTCACCATGATATCAGCACCTATCATGCGACCGAGAAGGTGTGCAAACAGAAAATTTCAGTTGCAATAACATCGGTGGATGAGCTATGATGTTGTGATACCAGTTTCAAGTTGCTTACTGTGGCGGATTTCCCGATATGTCAAAATATCAAATTTGATATATCAGTATCATTATGATACTGACACTGGACAATAAACTCGTTGATGCAGTATCTTGCCAATAGTCATAAACATAGGGAAGGGACTTGTTACTAGTACTCTAGCTGGCCTCGGAGACAAGTTATTCAAGAAACAAAAGTGTGAAAGACATAATCTCAACTTTTGATATATCAATTTCACCATGAACAAGGTACCGGAGACCGGAAATTATCATTCCATCCTGTAGCTCAGGTCATGTTACTTGGGGGTAGGTCACATCAGGTCTGTAGCTCTTGCAGGAACAAAGTTACAGGTGTGACAGACTGAACTGAAATGGCTTCCACATCAAGCTTCGAGGCTGGATTATAGTTCATTCAATTAATCCTTAAACCCGCCTAAGTCAAGTCTTACTGGCTTCTTGGCCCTTCGCCATCCTTACATCTTTACAACTCGGTATCTGGTGTTATTATTTTAAAAAAAAATATTTTCAGGTGGATGGCTATCAATCTGTTGCCCACATTCGATTGTGTAAGGTGTCAAGTTCATACTGAGGGCAGAAGGGGTGCGGGATTATGGTGACATCTTGTTGAGTTTGAAGGAATTTCCAAATGTCGTCATGATTATGCACCAAAAATGGCACCATACATCAACCTCAGAGAACCTGAAAAGACGTATTTTCGAGAAAACCAAGACCGACTATGTGAGGCAAGAGAGGAAAACATAGAAGCAGCGAAAAAAAAACACTCAGCAAAAGTTTTTCGTGGTTGAAGGAACCAAAAACACCGAGAGATAAAAACGGGCATCCCGTCACTGGAAGTAATCAACATTACTGTCTTATTGATGCACTGCATGAAAAGAACAGCAAAGTTCCAGAAGAAAAGTTGAGGAGTACTCGTTTTGTTCCAGAAATCAGCGGTGTTGTTAACACGCAAAGGGCAGAACAGCTGCACAGAGAGTTGGGCAGGAACAATTACTTTTTAAATGTCATGGTGCCAGAAACACAGATATTTCTGTTTCGGGTAATTCTTGAAATACTAGTAAGGAAAACAAGAAGAAATGAGGAGTTGTTGGCAATCACGAAAGAGAGACATCACAAAGGATGCATTTGGCCGCCTTATCTGTGAAGGTATGTGGTTTCCAAAAAACCGCCCATGTCATAGTGTTGAAAAGTTTTCGGTCATATTATTGGTAGTTCTGCAAAAATGGCCAGAATTGTTAATCCAGTAGGTTTGAATCATTCCCATAGAACATACTCTGGTTTCGTGTTTTTAACACACCTTCATTACAAGGTGGTGAGACCGCCTCCATCCTAATATGCATTGAGTATGACAATAGGCCTCTTGGAGTAAAAGGTCAAGGTAGAAATAGGGCAGGGAGGATTGAATTTAGTTGACCGCATGTTGTAACTGATCACTGACTAAGAATGACTTGTGGTTGAAATTGACCATGTTGACTAGATAGCCCGAAAAGGCCTAGACGTCTCGAGCGGTGCAGACACCGTGCGGCCCAGCGATTGGTCATCCGTGGTGAATGAACTGAAAAGACCATTTGTGTACCTATTGCAGGGGCGGCACGTTCAGTGCCCGCCTTGAATATCTGAACGGTGTGTTAAAAACACGAAACCAGAGTAAATTGGTTCATTATACGTTCTTTTCACCCATTTTACAGACATATTGTCCAACAAATGTGACGAACAAGAAAACGTACGAGCAAGCGATGACGAAGAAGACGATGACAACGGCAGTGGTCTAAGTGATGACAGTGGTGAAGTTGATAATGATGAAAAGAGTCATGACCCAGTTGACGACTTCGACTTCAATTGCCGTGACTACTCCCACTACAGCAACGGTTTTCATGAAGAGAAAAATGTTGGAGAGGACTATGATGAAGGTGGGCCAAGTTTAAAATTCCTGGTGTATAATTGCCTTTTAGAAAGAAATAGTCACAGCTCATGTTTATTGCCCTTGGGCATTTACATGCAACAAATACCTGAAGACAGGGGGAGATTACCTACGAGGACCCTACTCCATATTCAAGTTGGAAAGACCATGCGTGAATAACTACAGGATTGTTCATTTTTGAAGCCATATTTCGCCTGGATAATTTTGAATATCGTACCTCAAGTAAGTTTCCGTGAATACGATTGGTCGAATGCAGTCACATAAGCAGTCAACATTTCCACATGTTCTCCCAGAAAATATTTCCAGTTGGAATGTTTTCCCGCAAAATGCTTCCGTAGAGACGGCCACACGGCCGCCATTTCGTTTCTCGCTTCATCTGAGACGGCAGTTTTGCAATCAAAATCGCCAAATTATCACTCAATATTGTCCGCTTTTGTGCTTATCGATAGCATGGGTCAACTGTTAACATATTTTGTCTTAACACAATGGCCCAAACTTATCACAAGTTAAGCTCACAGTTTCAAGAAATGAGCAAGCGAACAGCGCCGATCTGCGTCATGTTTTTGTTCAGTGTCTTGCGTTCATCTACGTCCGCATTTACATTTCGATCAGCCGTGCATGCCACGGCGCACTGCGGATTTAAATGACGATAAACGCCACGAAAAATTCTCTGATGACTTTCGGTACGATATAAATGAAATGGTTCATGGACCATGTGCTCACCTGGGTGAATGTACCAGAAGAACAGATGACAAATGTTCAATCGAAATGTTCCCGAGCAAGCCTCGAGTTCCAAGTACCGGTACAGAGGGTACCCAGACACCTGATCAACGAAGTCCGAAGATATTTGATCAAACAGCCACGAAACGTGCACCAAATGACAAAATTTTGAACGTCTACCTCGATGGCCTTGAAAAGTAGGTCGAATCAAAAAAAAATTATCCTCATTTTGATGCACCGATTATGAAAATTTGGAGACGACCCAGACGTTAGTTTAGGAATTATTGCAATTTGAGTTTTCTTTTTTGCCACCTGGTGGCCAAGCGAAGAATCAAATCTTAACTTGTTGTCGGAGGTCAACTGACATAGCGCTGTATATGTACCAAGTTTCAGGCCAATAAGCCGTAGCAGTTATGAAACATGCCACCAAATGGCAAAATTTCGAACTTTGACATATATGTCACCTTGAAAAGTAGGTCAAATCACAAACCCATTACAGTTGTCATGTATTCTCATTAGATACACGTCTGATACAAATTTGGAGATGATCCAGTCATTAGTTCAAGAGTTATTGGACTTTTTGTGTTATGGATTTTTGGCCACCTGGTGGCCAAGCCAAGAATCGAACCGGGCCGTAACTTGGTGTCATAGGTTATATTATATAAGCTAGGGGTAAATATGTACCAAGTTTCAGATCAATAGCCCCAGCGAATACGAAATGTGCCACCAAAAGGCAAAATTCTGAACTTTGACCTATCATGACTGTCGGATTGATACACAATGAATGGTCCCTTGCCGGAAGCATCAATCCTCGACCCTCGCATATGTTATGTGCTTACTACGCTTACCAAAGCAGCGGCAAATGGGTAAAATAGGAACTAGGTTCATTGCGTTGATTGCGTTGCGTTGCGTTTATTCCAGTAAAGCGGGTGATCCACTGTCGCGATTTTGGCTTGAGACGCGGTTGCGTTCCCTTGCGGTTACCTTATAAGGACTTCCGATTGCCATATAAGGCGATCGCAAGGGGCCGCAACCCCGTCTCAAGCCCATATCGCGACAGTGGATTCGCCGCTTAAGCCGGTTTTGACATGTTTGATCGCTGACTGGGTGTCTCATCGTATTGCAAAAAACTCCCCCAAACCCTGATAAATGGTGCAAACTTGCATTGTCAGCGGGTGCAAAGTCACGTGCTGCCAAGGGAAATCTGGCATAGAATGCCAGATGAATACGAATTTTCGTCAAATGAGCGCGGTGGTTGCAAGCCATCCAAGTTCCAACCCGAAGATGACGATCGTTAGGCCTACATGGGTGTCGTGTTTGCTCACTGCATTTTGTATCAGGTAGGTAATGTTAAGGAAATATCTTTATAGAAGTGCTGTCAGAGTTCAACCGGCGAGGCATCATATTCGGCTATGTCAAGCAANCCCCCCCCCCCGCCGCATGACTCATGATTCAATTTCTGCGTATGCTAAGGTGAGGCAGACCTTGGTTCATAAATTCGATCAACTGATCTAAGTGCTAACTGGTTTAGACTTCGACCTGATGCATGTGCATCTTTCATTTCACTGAATCTCTTGTCACATATCAATTAAAAAACTCTCGGCTTCTGTCTCGATTCCAATCATCGAAGCGGCAAACTACTAGTATGGGCACAGCCATGATGAATTGTAAGACTCAAGAGGTGCTGGCGTCACTCTTGACAACCAATCACCTAGCGGAACGACAGGAAACTAGGTATCCGCGCCAGTGTCATGGTGGGCGTGGAAATAATGAGTCCCGATTATGTTATGCCTAAAACATTAAGAATATGACCCAGTAGGCCTGGTTCCTTAAAATTGCTCGTGTGCGGAGTAATTTGCCCTGAATGATCGCTGTCGGGACGAGGGTAGCGCAAGGCGGTTAGTCCATAACGCAGAGGGTAACGTGAAAAATGACGAGGGTATCTCCTTTTGGATATACAGGCCATTCCAGTGTGGTTACTGTGTACGAATCGTTCTGGAAATCTCCACTCCGTGGATGTTGTAGCTCCCATGATCCAAATAAGTCATGAATCACTTGAGAGTGAACATTTTGAATCGGTAGGGCACTATGACTACCGCCTACAGCTTATTTGGTTAATTTGGCCCGTTTTGGTCACGGCCTCTTTTGCGAATGCGCACTAATTTCTGGGAAAAAACAACATTGGTTCAAGGTAGAACATTCAGTTGTTGGGAATGACGTCGTTGGCGGTTTACTGGAAAAAAATGCGGCTTACTGGAAGTTTACGCAAAAACGCAATGACCAAAAAAACCCCGCAAAAACCGAGGGAGTAATCATTGTTTTCATTGCTCTCTTTTCCAGTTCAACCAACGCACCAATCCCATGTAGACCGTGAGTTCTGCCGCGAAGACAACCAGCTGGACGGCAGTAGCAACCTGTAGGCTTACATGTATTCGGCCTACAATAAGCCTTACTAGGCCTACACGTTATTTCCCCCACTTTTACCAAATGTCCCGAAATGCTAGAGAAAATTCTCAGCAAAGGGTGATTTTGCCACTTGAAACATCCACAAAGTCCCATATGTGATTTGTTTTCACATATGTGAAATGACAATTCCCATATGTGAAACGGCTCTTCACATATGTAAAAACCTTTGCATTATGCGAATTTTATTTTCCCACATGTGATTTTCAGATTCCCATATGTTAATATTCATTTACCACATGTGAAATTTCCATGGGATTATTTCACAGGTGGGGATTTTTTTTCACACGTGGGAATTTCTTTTTTACTTACGAAATTACCACATGTGATTTTAGGCTTGCCTGCGCATGCGCAGCAAGCCTATTGTGAACACTTGGGGGAAAATGGGAGAGTGACGCACTCGTCCACAGGTGATTGCTACGTGCATCGGCTGCGTGCTTCGGTATAGCACGAACACCTGGANTACCATTTGAAATATGAGACAAAAAATTGAAGTTGTGAATGTTCATGTTTCAGAATTGTCAAGGCGATAGTTTTATAACATTGGTTTTGTCTGTACCAAAGAACAGATACTTTTCTACTCGTTGACATTCCCCAACCATCTGGAACTGTTAAAGCTTCTCGGCCTATTGGCTAAGATTAAAGCTATTTATAATATAAGGCTGCACCTGATGGTGGCCTTTTCCTTCTACATCTGACACAAGTCAGGTGATGAAGGAAATAGCGAAAAACGGTGAACTAAGATTATGACCAATATTGGATTTACATGTAGGATTCACATATGGGATTTCAGCAAAAATCCCATATGGGAATTTTTCACACATGGGAAAAAAGCGGCAAATTTCACACATGGCCTTATTTTCACATATGTGAAATAATTCCCACATGTGAAAAAATAAAAAACACATGGGAATTTTTCGTAAGGGCTGGATTGAAGGCGATCATGTCAATGTCCAGGCCCACCCTGTCATTAACGAGGAACTGACACCTTCAAATATAATGAATTTTTTGCTGTTCTGCTATGACAACACTACATGTATAGCTGACAAAAATTTGGTGAAAAAATCTCGGCTCATTTTCAAACTATACACACAAATGTATTTCACAAAATTCAAATTCCCCGCTCACTTAGTGATGTCACACCTTGAACCATCTCTTTCGTCATCCATTGCAAAATACACTAAATCTACAGTGGAACCTCCCTTAGCGGACACCTCTGCCAGGAGGACATCTCTCTGTTAAAGGGAGACATACGAAAAATATTGCCCGGCGGGCACAAGTTGTCCGAGTTGTAGCGCCGTATGTTAATACATGGTGACACTACACTATATCACAGGCGCCTGTAGACCTATCAGTGAGTTTCGAACACCTTCCTAACCAATCTAAAAAACACAACACGTATCTAAAACACACCACGAGCTCATAAATTCGTGAGCTCCGGGTGTTTTTTTTACAAACTCGTGTTTTTCGGTTAGATACGTATTCTAAGCTCACTAATAGCTCTACAGGGGCCGGTGATATATCGTAGTGTCACCGAGTATTAACAGACGGCGCTACAACTCAGACACCTTGTGCCCGCCGGGCAATATTTTTCGCATGTCCACCATTTTGACGAGGGTTGCGTTCACTACCCTCGTCGGGTAGTGCACAGTGCAGAGGACAGCACACCAACACGGTGCGGAAAGACCTACCCACCCAGATCAGGGTGGAGGTATCACTCACATGCGTGTTGGGTCGTAGATACAGGTGCGGATTGGGGTGTCACACTGACACGGACAGCACTTTTTTCGCCCAGTGCTTTCGGTCAGCTTAGTTCCGTCTGCAGCAGGAAGCAATCCCACGCATTATGCGTTTTACATCATTTCGATATTTCTTACCGCCTCCAAGACAATACAGATAAAAATTGATTCCATAATTCATCTGCCAAACTTGGGTCATCCCTTGCTGTTCCGAAAAATATCTCAACGCCCAGTATTCCTCGTCTAATTTATATTCAGCAACCATTTCAGGTATGCCTATCAAAATTTTATACAGTCTGTAAGGAACTGACGTGACGACGTAAGCAAAACTGACCAAGACTAACATCCTGGTCAAATATTCTTCTCCTTCTCCCGAATTTTCTGAGCTTCCTTGTCCACACCCATTTTAATCCTGTTTTTGGCGGCAGAATGCAGAACAGACATGATCCACAAGTTGCAGAACACTATGACACAGAACGGCAAGATGGAACCAATGGCCAGATGAAGTGACGTCGCTATCGCTTCTAATAGCGGGTCGGGAATTCTAAAACGTATGCCTAGATCGTCTGCAAACATGGCAAAGAAGCACAAAAAATGAATAATGACATTTTTAAATTGTTATGTTATTTTTTTTCATATTTTTGTGTGTTTTTTTCTTTTTTAACTCATCATTTGCTGTCATATCGCAAACCAGCAGTGATCACCGATTAAATGGGGTATCCACTTGTGATTTTCAACCTCACTTTGCTTTGCGAGTGGCTGTGCGGCTGCGGTGCGCTGCAACTGTGCACTCGATTGCCGATCGAGAATCAGTAGTGATTTCCACCAGTAGCGAAAATGTGATCAATTTCAGGTAGGCAACCCTTTGGCGACCGGTATCAGTACCTTGCTTTTGGATTCAACTTATTAGATAAAATCACGGTAGCAGGTTGCAAATCAAGTCGCAACGCAGAATCAGTTTGAAAATCAGCAGTGGATTCAGTACGACGATCCAAAGGTCTAGTAATTGCAGCAAACTTACAAAAGTCGTACTCATAAATGAAGAAAATGTACAGATGCAGTATAAGGAACAAAATCGCGATTACACCCGATGTTACACGTGATCGTCGCGGGGTGCACAGCCTTGGGGCAGCCATTGGGAACCTCACAACAACCAGGCGGTCCACCGTCATTGCAGCGAGGATGAAACCAGACACAACGGCAGAGTAATAAGCTTGATACCACATCAATCTGTAAAAAAATGCAAAGGGGTTTTCGAAGAAATCTATATCATTAGCGTATGAGGTTTCCTCTCCATCACGTCTCTCCATCAGCGTGTAATGTCCAGCGTAAGCAGCGCCTCAAACATGTCAGAGATACATGTAACTGGCACACTCAGGCTATCTGTGGGCAGCAGTTCAGTCGTTTGTGTCAATGGACATAGCATCAATCCTCGCGGAACAAATGGCGAATGACATTTAGCGTGTTTGAAAACTCACTCGTGCCTACACCGGCTTGCACAACAGCGTTTTATTTCACGAAGGTTCTCTAAATCTGGCATGTCGCGCCAGGCACAACTTACCCTCCCCCTGACCCACTTACAGGTGTAGTGTAAATGAATGTACCTGTAAACCAGTGCCGGGTTACAATAGGTTCTATTGTATCCTGAATATTGGGTTTCCTCCCTTATAAAAATTTCTGAATGGTTTTGACCGGTATACCAGTTAATACCAGTCAAAACCATTCAAAACCAATCAAGGGGGTAAATATACCAGTCAGGCTGTAATATACCAATCATCAATATGGTGACCGGTAAAAATACCATTCACGTACCATTCAAAACCAATCAAGTGGTAAATATACCAGTCAGGTGGTAATACACCAATCATTGGTATAGTGACCAGTAAAAATACCATTCACGTACCATTCAAAACCAATCAAGTGGTAAATGTACCAGTCAGGTGGTAATATACCAATCATTGGTAATAGTGACCGTTAAAAATACCATTCAAGTACCTTTCAAAACCAATCAAGTGGTAAATATACCAGTCAGGTGGAAATATACCAATCATTGATATAGTGACCGGTAAAAATACCATTCACTTACCAGTGAATATGGTTAAATACCAGTTGAGTGGTAAATTTACCAGGCTGGTTTGGTGACCGGTGAAAACACCACTCAAGTACCAGTCTGTCACCCCAGTTCCCCCTTTTTTGCTCTAATCCTCCTCGCCCTATTCTTCTCATTGCTCAGTGATTTGCATTATCCATTCTGTTTTTTTCCTACAAATCTGGTAAAACACCATTCAAGTACCAGTCAATATTGACCGGTAACCTACATTTGATTGGTAAATGACCGGTAAGTTGAATGGTAAATGACAACGCCGGAATAAGTGTGAAATCCACTATAAAAATGAAATTGACAAAGGAAATAAATATTGATTTCTATTAGAATGTTGGTCATTTATGCAAGACACGTATCCAAACACAGTTATCTGGTTTCGAATAATTATTTTCTTGATAAAGTGAATGTGGCATGCTGATTCTACACCAAAGAGCTCACTACGTGTACATAGAAGAAGTACAAAATCATTCCAATTCATCGTTTAGTTATCTCTACTGACGTGATCGCGTAATAGACGAACGTCACTATTATATACTCATTGGTCCTTGGCCCAATATGTAAAGTTGGTCAGGGGGGATGAGGTGGGACCCTTTTAAATATGGATTAAATAATGCTTATCAATCTTAATGGTATTTAGTGAATAAATTTACCGGCCACTGGTAATGACTGGTATATTTACCAGTGACTGGTAATGACTGGTATATTTACCAGTACCTGGTAATACTGGTATATTTACCAGTGACTGGTATATTTACCAGTGACTGGTAAATTTACCTGACTGGTATATTTACCAGTGACTGGTAAATTTACATGACTGGTATATTTACCAGTGACTGGTAAATTTACCTGTCTCATAATACACCCCAAATACCAGTCGGTATAGTACCAATCAAATACCACTCAAACAAGATGACATTGTAAATGTCGTATGGTTACCCGATAGTTAAAAATGCTTGTGATATTCATAAGTTGGAAACTGATCAAAGAAACAAAGATTCGAAAGCTGATGAAACTGCTAATGGTGTCGAGGGTGACTCTCAACGAATGGATGTAGTTAGTACATGTACGTTAAATCGTGGATGGGGGCGTGGTCGCGCGAGGCCAATCGTCCAAGATAGTGAACCAATAGCTCCAGGGCTTGCATCTTACGCAGAGGTTGCAAAGGACATCGCTGTCAAAAAACCGATCATTGGTGCACAACCTGCAATGCGTGGCGGCCGGGGCGGAGGCCGCGGTGGATTGAGAGGGGGTCATAGTGCGATCAACCGAGATGTTTCGCGATTACGGGGCAGCACAATGTCCTTACATTCTGGCAACGGCTCTGAGTGTGATAGTGAGGGTTTCGAGTTGGGCAGACATGAAGTGATGAGAAATAAGAAACGAGAACGCACGAGAAGAAAGGCTATTGTTGGAAGGGCAAAAGGGAACGATAAGGTGAAAGGGGCTCCAGAACCTGCGCGTGATGTTTTTGTATATAGGATAAATAAGGATGCTGGGGAATCAGACATTGAAAACTATGTGACAGAACGTAACATTAAGGTGCGGGATGTGAAGTGCCTCTCACATCAAGAGTCAAAATACCGGTCTTTCAAAATTACCGTGGGAAAATCCGACTTCCCAAAGTTATCGAGTGAGGAAATGTGGCCGGAAGGTGCCATGGTCAGACAGTATATCCCACCCAGGAGGGGAGGCTTTGATGAGAGATACTAACTGTAATGAACATTGAACAATTGACACTGCCGGTCTTGTTTCTTTTGTCTTGGTTCTCTTTCATGAGTGTTTTGAACTTCACTTCTTTCAATAGCCACAGCATACTCCACGACAGCGTTGAAATTTTTTGACAATTGGACGAAAATTTTAACACTGCCATCGATACTATATCGCCATCTTGAAATCCTGACGTCATCGTCGGCGGGCTAGTCTATCACGTGATGAGAACTTCTCTTTCAAAATGGTATTATTTGCAGCAAACAGTATTTACCTTGTCGAAAATGAAACAGAATAACTTTATTATTACTTTACATCTACTCAACCGTTGCTTGTATCACTCTATACCTTTATACACCTGTCTTCAACGATCTATATTGTAAGCGTAGAAAACCAGTGATGGGGTGACCGCTTCACAAACAGAAGAATTTCTTCTGTTCCTTCCGCGCGCGCACTACTTTTCAAGATGGAAACCTACCACCGTCACTAGTGGCGATATGATTGACGTCATTGCACATATCGCCACCTAGCGTCAAGTTTGTAGCCACGGTCTAGGGCCTGGCAGAAAAGAATATATTAGCGAACTGTATGGTAAATGTGATTTTTTGTTACTACAAGAACATTGGTTGTATGAAGAGCAATTTCAAAAACTGAGTGGTGAAATAGGGGAAAATGTCTGTGTTCATGGTGTCTCTGGAATGGATAAAGATTCATTGTTAGTTGGGAGGCCATGCGTTGCGATCGCTTGGGATGTCAATTGTGAAGCCAAAATAACACCAGTTCAACACGACTCGAAACGAGTCTGTGCCATTACAGTTGGTAGCCAAGTCTGGCAAAGTGAATTAATCTTGATTAATACTTATATGCCGACTGACTCAGGTGGCCAGCAGAATTTACAAGAATTTAATAGTGTACTGCATGAAATCTCCGCAATTCTAGCTGCTCATAATGCTAGAGATGTAATAATTGGTGGCGATCTGAATACGGATTTTAGTAGGCTCGGGTCTGCTCACACGAGGGCGTTGTTGCAATTTCTTGAAAATGAGCATCTTTTTTGTGGAATTGGTCATGATTGTTCAGAGGTTGATTATACATATGAGAGCAAGGCTTCGGGTGAAAGATCACTTATTGATCATTTTATTGTATCAGAAGGTGTGTTGAATAGAATTGAAAAGCTTTGTGTATTGCATGAGGGTCATAACACCTCTGACCACTCGAGCCTACATATGGGTGTACGAGTAGAAAGTGACATACAGTCCAAAGTTAGGGACGAGAAGATTAATCGTAAGAGAATGTGTTGGGATCGTGCCAGTACTGATGAGCTCATGAGATATGAGCTGGTGCTGAATGAGAAGCTGAGTGACATAAATATACCTTTCAGAGCAATAAACTGTAACGATTTTTCATGTATAGGTCACAAAGAAGAGATTGAAAGGTTTCACAATGATATCTTAGTAGCGTGCATACAGGCGAGTGACGAAACTATCCCTAGTAATAAACAAGGGGTGCGTGGTAGAGCAGGTTGGGACGAGGAAGTTAAGGAACATAAAAGAAGGGCTAGTTTTTGGCACGAAGTGTGGAAAGAAAATGGGCGACCTCGCAATGGTGTGGTGGCTGATATACGCCGCCACACCAGAGCTTTCAGTACCACTGTGCGGTGAGGAAGGTTAAAAAGAATCAGGATAAGGTGGCTGCGGAGAAGTTAGCGGATTCCTTAAGTAGTAAGAACACGGCAGATTTTTGGAAAGAGGTCAAAAAGTTAGAGGTACACAGGTTGGGTTACCAAACACTATGGATAATGTCGAGGGCAAGAAGGAAAAATGTGCTTTATTTGCTGAAAAGTTTAGACGGCTGTACAACTCAGTGTCATATAATTTTGATGAGTTGGAGTCCCAAAAATGGGTCAAAATGCATAAAATGTCAATTTCAATTAAGTAGCCGCTTAAAACGTCCAAAGAATAGGCTTACTTGATTCCGAGGTACCATGTTTCTATGTGTTGGTAATACATTTATGGGGTGTAAATCCACCGTTACAAAGTTAGCTGTACATCGGGTCCCACTCTCCTGTACAAAGCTCAGCTGTGGCGTCCATCGGCGTCCAACGCTGAAGTCAGTTCACAAAATTGAATATGCAAATTAAGTGGGTGCCCGCCGTCCGATTTTGGCGGATTTTGGATATGATGTCCAAGGTGACCTAATAAAACAGTTAAAGCAAAAAAACCTTCTGTTGCAATTTGTTCCCGGTTCGCCCGAATTTTCGCTTAAATTTACTGGACTATTACTCGAGTTTAAACCACCGGTTCATTATGTTCATAAGCACACCCAAGGTAGGGTCAGTTTCACCCTAGGCCTTAAGGCGGGGGGCTACCTATGCCGACTTTATTGACGCTCTTTGAAAAAAAGCGTCCTAACATATTCATGACAAAAAGTAACAAACTGATTAGATACGCCGCCGACTGGTCTATTTCTCGAAGGGTGATGTGCGATGTAACGCAGTGGAGAGCAGATCGGCCTTCGATTATCGAAGATGGTACTTCGGGAAGTATCCCAGCAAGCAGAGCATGATGTTACTTCCGAATGTAGAAGCACACAACACTCGCATTCATCGATTCATACATCGGCGCGCAAAAGAAATAAAACGCTGTCGTGTTAGATACAAGTAAAGTGCCACAGTGGACAATCAACCAATCACAGCGCATCTGCCATGACATTAACTCATATCTAACACGACCGCGTTATTTTATTGGCTTCCAATGTGCATGCCAGGCCGGTGTAAGTAATCGAACAGGCTAATTCAGAGCAAACACGAGGAGACTCCCAAGTGCACTGCCGTGTGCGGAACGAAAGTGTGGCAAAAATAGGCCCACTGCGAAGTACATGGGTGACATCGCGGCATGAGAGGCAGAGTGTTGTAAGAGTACGGCCCCACGACTCAAATGCCTTGACTGCCATCTGGAATGTGGCGGCCTCTCTCAGACCCTTATCCCCGTCCCTGGTACCACCAGCTACGTACACTTCAAAATGACAAATGTACCTCATAAAATCCCTGCAAACTCACTTGACGACAAACTCCGTGCATGCCTCTGGCTGATACGTGACTAACGACATGCCCCACACATACTGAATCAGCACAGATGAATCTGCAACAGCTAATACACTCATGTAATTACACGTGGAAATTCGCCTGTTATCCTTCTGTACTGTTATACAAATCGACAGCACATTTCCAATCAACCCTACCGCCGCAATGGTGCCCATATGTACTTGGACAGAATCTCATACACAATACGAAGAATGAGCACGACTGGTTCAACTGTCTCCGGACCAACATTTGTGACATCCATTGACACTTCCGCCATGCTCATTTTTTTATCTGCTCCTGTCAAAGAGTTCTTCGTGATTTCCTCTCTCAGTGAATCTCGCGCGGTAGCTGCACCAAAATCGCATGACATGTGTTTTGTAAGGTCACAAAGTCCTGGCTTTGCAACTGGGATCCAGCTCCTCCAACTGCCATATCAAAAGCGTCAGTGCAGGACTTGATTCGAAGATATCAACAGTCTGCTGTGTGGTCTGCAATGCCAAACGTCACCAAATGCATGAGCTGGACCCTGTGTAATACTAGTATCTACTGTGTAATACTAGTATCTGTGTTTCCGCATTCCAGTGTTTCCCCTTGTTTTTTTTGGGAAACACTGGCAGATAGATTGACACGTTTTCCTGCGTGTCCGCTGTTGTCAAGTCACAGCTTATTCCGTCAGACAAAAGTAGGGGAACACTCACAGACAGGGAAAATCCAAAAATGTGACAATGGCAATGCGAGGTGTCTGTGACTTTACAAGTGCAATTTTGGTGTATGACAAATCAACGAAAAGGTAGACCAAGGTGTCGTTCGATTTTCAATCAGCTATTTTAAGGTTATATTTTGAAAAACAATCTCCCTCCTTGAACAACAAAACCGGACTAAGATTCTGGGGGTGTATATTCCTGTCACATCGGTTCAAAACGTTAATGCACTCTGGGCACTCTGTATGTTAATCTATTTGTTACATGCTTGATATTAAACGTGCACATCGTTGCCATCATTAAAGGGGCTGGAGGAAAAATGGACTAATGTCCAAATCGTGCATAGTTTGGAAACTATTTGGTCAATTTGGTTGAAATCCGCAGTGATGACCCTTCACACCAATTGCTTAAGAAACACCATAAAGAAAAAACAAAATACCTAATTATCTAAAACAATGCGTTTTTCAACCTCCCAAAAATGTGAGAAATAATCATTTTTTTGGACTCAAAATTGATATATATGCCTTCTTAAATAATATTCAAAACCATTCCTGCTGAAGACAATGGATTATTTTGGTGCAATCAAGTTAAAATATAGTTAATTACTTTGCATCATTAGGGGGTGTTCCAACTGCTGGAATAGGCACAACATTCCAGGCCTGTCATGGCTGGCGGACTCCAAGCTGAGGTCAGCTGTAAATGGATCAATAGCCATCAACGACTACACTCACAGCTGACAATAAGCTGGGTCAGGCCTTTTTTACCCACACCAAGTTGTGTAACTCTGGACCGTTGACTCGGCCATGTCTGCCTGGAAAGGCCATACTCTTTTCTTTGGAGGAGTATGTGTTGTGTATGTCTATTAAGGTGAAATCAGACAGGTAGAGGCCTGTTGAATGCATAGTCTGACCAACTGTGACAAAAGAGAGCCAAGACAGATCTGAAAAAGCCTGCCATCATTCGATGCAATCTCATTGTCACCAAACAACATTCAAACCGTTTCAACTGGACAAGATCAGAAAAGAAGAATGCTACACTATAAGAAGCATCGCAGGACAAATGTTCAAGTTGGTTGAATCTCTGGGCCAGGTACTGTGACGCAATGAATCATAACATGGTTTGCCAGGACACCTTTTATTATTTTGGGTTGGCTGTTACTCTTTAGTGAGCACACCCGTGAATTAGTTGGTAGTGGAAAATCATCTACTAATTACCCATTTTTCTCCTCCTATAATAGGAACTAAGCATGATTTGATAATCACACACATTCACTAACTAGGCCTGTACCCCCCACACTGACATCATGGACTTTAAGTAAGAAATGTAGCATTTATGATAAGAAATGAAAAAGCATTGTCTTCGGCACTGTTATGTAATATTTCAATTTCTCTTCACAGTGTTTCTTAATTATTTGGTCTGAAGTGTCATCACTGCGAATTTCGTCCGAATTCACCAAATAATTTCCAAACTATGCACGATTTGGACGTTAGTCCATTTTTCCTCCAGCCCCTTTTGCATTGGTTGATTTCTATTGCTTGAAAATCTAGGTGCAATCAGCTGATATCGACGGCACCTTGCTTTCACATCTCGCTCTCTTATCGGCTTCATTCGACATTTCGGGTTTCTGACTGCCGTTACTGGCCGTTTTTGTAGCATACGACAATAAAAATTGCTTATATTTCACAAATTTAGATAGCTTGACATGTCTTCAGTTTGGCTGGGGCTGACGGAGGATCGGGAATTCTAGGTGTTATCAGCTGAAGTCGATGACACACTCAGAACTCCACAACTACACCGTGGGAGATCACGTTAAAGCGATGTAGTCGAACCCTGCAGTTACTGCATCGATAGTTCCTCGGGGAAATCCCGTGGGGAATCCCCGTGAGATTTTGAAATTTTCCTGGCGATAAACATTTATTTCGCCCAAATTCATTGAAATAATATTAATAAAAGATTTTTCTTGAACGTTTTAGTGTTTATAAAACCGTAATTTGATGATTCAAAGATGCTGGAAATCACACTAGATCAGTTTCAAGAATCCCGCGAGCAATGAATGAAATTGGGGAGCTATCGCGGGTCGCGATTGCTGAACGAGATTTCATTTTCAACTCTCGCGACTACATCGCTTTAAGCAGGGTGACAAGGCAGGCTGAATGTTGGCAAGTCTCACTACATAGATTTGAAGGAGAAGTTCATTTCGTGGTAACCGAGAACACTAGACCAGTTCTGTCCCGGCCGTGGCTCATCCTTCCTCGAGGAAGTTAAAAGGATCTGTCAGCCAAAAATTTGAATGCAAAACGGGACGAATCTTTGTTTACAAACACTAATTTCCTCCATTCCGATTGGCTGTGGGGGCAATGTTTACAAACATCATCCTTCTGTTTACAAAACGACTGTCGATTCGCTTTCATGTTGAATTGTTAGAGACTGTCTGTCAACAATTACATGTTCCATTGAATGGTAAACTACTATACATGTAGAATGGCACAGTAGACGGGCATCGCCAGATCAATTAACCATGCGCTTGCTCATCTCATCCACCATTGGTATGGACTGGTTCCCATCTGTTAACACCTTACCATCCACTGGGTGCATCTTCGATAATCGAAGGCCGATCTGCTCTCCACTGCGTTACATCGCACATCACCCTTCGAGAAATAGACAAGTCGGCGGCGTATCTTGGCACCATGCCAACTTTACCGGTCGACCAATCATATGACACTTTATATCGGGTCTTCGGCTACAACTCTTTGTACCACGATTCAAATTTTACAACACCGATTCTGATTGGCCTCTTCTTCTCGAGGCGGCACATACGCCGTGGACCTGTCACTTTCTCGAAGGGTGATGTGCGGTGTAACGTAGTGGAGAGCAGATCGGCCTTCGATCATCGAAGATGACTGGGTGTCAAAAGATATCTATCTCGACTCGCCAGGAACAGCCTGTCTATATTATCTGCTCAGTCAGTAGGTCTATGATATCCACCTCGATTCATAAGTGATATATTAACCCCTTCCCTACACATGGGCCAGATATGATACAACATGTATCTACCTCGATTCACCAAGTGATAAAACCCTTCCCACCAAATGGGTATAATACGACATCTATCTCGATTCACCAACATATATTAACCCTTTCCCACCAAATGGGTCTGATCATACAACATGTACAATCTCGGTGATAAGTTATTAACCAGTTAGATAGTTGTGAATTATTACTCAGTGATCCCCCAATATTTTTTCACCAAATTTTGATGCATGATAGCTGTATCATTTGTCCATCATTTGGCATGATGATTTTTCTGATCGGTTGGCTGACTTGGGTTTTACCGTTGTTTGAAGTATGCCGGTCAGATTGAGATTTTCGGAAACTTTGCAATTCCTGAAAATTTTCACCTGCAAAATCTTCCCGTGTCTGCAAAGATGGATATCACCTTTTAAAATTTTCAAAATACTTGATTTTTTAACCTAAAAACGGCAACTTTGTTGGGATTTTTAGCTCACCTGGGGTGAGCTCTTGTCGTGGGTCTGCGTCCGTCGTCCGTCGTGTTCCGTTAGCAGGGCACGTTTCGTAACCGCTGGAGCTATTGATCTGAAACTCGGTACATATATACCCCTAGGTTAGATGACCTATGACACCGAGTTTCGTTCCGATTCGACTCTTAGCTTGGCCACCAGGTGGCGGAAACCAAAAACACAAAAAGTGCAATAACTCCTGAACTAATGACTGGATCACCTCCAAATTTTTATCATAGGTATATCTAATGAGGGGACATTACATATATAACGGGTTTTTGATTTGAGCTACTTTTCAAGGTCACAGAGGTCAAAGTTTAAAATTTTGCCTTTTGGTGGCATGTTTCATAACCGCTGGAGCTACATGTATTGATCTGAAACTTGGAATATATACACCCCTAGGTCAGATGACCAATGACACCAAGATTTGGTCCGATTTGACTCTTGGCTTGGCCACCAAGTGGCGGAAACCAAAAACACAAAAAGTGCAATAACTCATGAACAAATGACTGGATCCTCTCCAAATTTTTATCATTTGTGCTTCCAGTGAGGATGCATGACTGAAGTAAGGGGTTTGGGATTTGACCGACTTTTCAAGGTCACAGAGGTCAAAGTTAAAAATTTAGTCATTTGGTGGCGCATTTCGTAACTGCTTGAGCTATTGACTTGAAACTTGATACATATACAGCCCTATGTCAAGTGACTTATGACACCACTTTTCGGTCCAATTCGATGCTCCGCTTGGCCACCAGGTGGCCAAAACCAAAGGTCAAAGTCCAGTAACTCTTGAACTGTTAACTGGATTGCTTCCAAATTTTTATCAGGTGCATCTAATGAGGATACATGACCCTGGAATATTTCGATTTAACATTTGTCATTTGTTTTTCTGGTACGTTCACCCAGGTGAGCACATGGTCCATGGACCATTTCATTGTATTCTGCTTTCAATTGTCACATCGGTTCAAAACGTTGGAGAAAAGATCCTCTATTGCATACGAGACTCTGCCTTTAAATTATAGACTAAGGTACTAATGTACGTGCAGCGTCGATGCCGTGGGGTAGTAATACGATCATTAGGTGGTTATCGCCGCTGCTCCATTGACTGCGAAAATAACCTAGATATTTTTTATCAGCAATGACGCTGCCGTTCTTACCATGCTGTGCAAAGATACAACTTAAACCACTGAAATTGAAAATTCCTTAAGCAATAAATCTCCACTTAATAATAATAATAATAATAATAATAATATGCGTCTTGTATAGCGCGGTATCCAGCCAATACTGGCCGCTCAAAGCGCTTGAAAGGCCTCACAGAAAAGAAAATGCTTCAACTGACCCTTGAAGGAATTGAGAGATGCAGCTGGGAGTTGGTTCCACAACTGAGGGGCTCCAACTGAGAAGGCTCTACCACCGACTGACATGGCATTGGCCTTAGGAATCGACAGGCGGGGAGCCGATGACGAGCGCAGAGTTCGTGAAGTAGTATGGAAAGTGAGTAATTCTGAGAGTCATGGGGGAGCAAGTTGGTGAAGACACTTGTAGGCTAGGAGAAGAACTTTGTACTTGATTCGTTGTTTCACAGGAAGCCAGTGTAAAGACCTAAGTAGCCTACGGGGGTGATTGACGATCGCTTCCTGGATTTCGTGATTATGCGAGCAGCAGAGTTTTGTGCCTTCTGTAATGGTTGGGTAGTAGAATTTGGCAGACCAAGAAGGAGGGCATTACAAAAGTCCAAGCGAGAGATGACAAGAGCCTGGACGTACGACTTCGTGGCTTTTTCAGACAAGTACTTTCTGATTTTGCCGATGTTGTGCAAGTGAAAGTTTGTGGCCCGCACACAGGTGTTAATGTGCCGTTTGAAGTTGAAGTCACGGTCAAAGATCACGCCCAAGTCTCTAGCAGAGGTAGATGTGTATACATCTGCATCGATGATCCGGATGGTAGGAAGATCAATCATGCTGCTGAATTTGCGAGAACAGATTAATAAGATCTCGGTTTTATCACCATTACAGCTGAGGAAGTTTTCAACCAACCACGAATTCAAGTCATGGACAGCATTAGAGATCCTAGTGCATGTGGCATTTAGCTCAGTTATAGTGAAGTGTATGTATAACTGACTTGTTCTACTTGGTTTTGTTTTGTTTTGTTTACTGTATCCATGATTACTCGCCTGGGTAACATGACAACAACTTCATGTATATAATGTAATTTGTCTCATTCTGTATTCACTTTTGAAAATGTCATAAAGACAGAAAACCGGTTTAAGGAATACATCATTAGAACTTCAGCCAATGTTTTATTTTATTTTCTTATTGACACTACTTCTACACATGTTTCGCACTTAGATTTTCTAATTTGTATAACTGACTATCATCAGCATATAAATGGTACGAGATGGAAAGTGTGCGCATGATTCCACCCACAGGGGTAGTATAGACAGTAAACAGTACTGGTCCAAGGATAGAACCTTGGGGAACACCAAACTTGACAGGACGTGGACTTGACATTTTACCATATCGAGTAACACAAGCAGTACACATTTCTTATCATCAAGAGCATGCACTATGTCATTGTGCACTCGTACCAGCGCCGTTTCGACACTGTGGAATGGTCTGTAAGCAGATTGAAACTTATCAAGAACATCGTTATCAGCCAGATGGTTTGATAGCTGATTGCAAACAACCCTCTCCAAAACCTTTGAAAGGAAGGACAGGTTGGAGACAGGCCTGTAATTTTTGAGAATGTCAGGATCTAGAGAAGGCTTCTTAATCAGAGGGTTAAGAATACCTCGTTTGAAAGAGCTTGGAACTGTGCCACTTTCTAATGAAGAATTGACTATCTTGCAAATCAGGTTAAGAATATCTCCAGGCATGCACCTTCTAAGCAAAGATGTTGGTAGAGGATCTAAGGCACAGGAAGTTGGTGTCATGTCACCAATGAGTTTGGATAGGTCATTTTCAGTTACAGGTTGAAACATATCAAGGTTGGAAGTCAATGAATAATATTCATATAAGGGTTCATTTGAGAATGACACTGGAAACATGTCTCTGATGATCTGCACCTTGTCATTGAAGAATAGACTAAAACGTTCAGCAAGTTCAGAAGAACACTCATGATTAGGCAGAGTAACAGTCCCCTTTCCGTACAGGAGTGACATGACGGTCTTGAAAGTCTCGGTAGCAGAAGAATCAGCAAGACGAGTTGCGAAATGTTCGACTTTCGCAGCTTCAATCATGGCGTCAACATTACGAGCCTGACTCTTCCATATCTGACGATCAATAGTGAGTTTGCTCCGACGGTATTGTCTCTCGAGTTTGCGCTCCAACTTCCAGGCAAGAATGATGTCTTCATTGAACCAGGGGACACTTGGCCCTACACGCACCTGTCTGGACTTAGCAGGCGCATGCTTGTCTAAATGGGAGCTCAGTAATTGATCGTAGCCTTCAACAAGTGACTGTAAATCAGAAGTGAGGTCGAGATCTTGGACGCCATCAGAAACATCTGAGGCAAAAGATTGAAAGTCTATTGCATTAACCTTTCGGTAGATAACAGTTTTAACATGCACTGGTGGTTTGGCCATATTGATCATGAAGGACACCACGTAATGATCTGAGATACTAGCATCAGACACCTGAATATTCGAAAGAGATGCTCAATGCCGCATTGAGAGCGAAATAAAAATTAAAACACCGGCAATATTTGCATGAGTTGAATGTAGTGTACCAGACGTTCATAAACCTTTCTGTCGAGGGAAGAAATATCACTCATAATGCTAAATAATGACCAATCGACACCAAACCGAAGGTTTCCATACAACACCCGTCCAAAAGTGTAGTCACGAAGTAGATCTAAGCGTATTTCCTGAAATGTTGTCGACGTGCTTATTCGGTCGATAGCCTGTCTCTCCGTACACATAATCCTTATAATGCGCAAGAGCGGAGGTTTGGTTTTATTATTTATATAACCAATAAACAGGAGTATTTGCATGTTCGGGTTCCACTTCCACGATGTCTTACTAATCCTTGCAGTCAATTTTACGTTTTTTTTCCTTTACCAACTGGAGATTATTTCCAAAACGTCGGATCAATCGTAGTCTGATGGGATTTTTGTTCGGCTCGAAAAGCATCAGATCGCCTTTTAATGTGACGGCAAATTCAGTTTCTGCTAGCATTTTAAAAGGAATCCAATTGTATAACCGAATAAGCAGCTTTACCCCATTGTCTGTAAGATTGTATCTGTAAAACTGGCTAAGGAATACCTTGGAACGTGTGCAGCAACATGTGATAGCTACCCTACCTTGTAGGAGTGGATGGCAATACCCGACGACTGTTTTTGACCACCTGCTGCACGGATCGCTTGCAGGCTGTTCTATTTTCCCAGAGAAACTTCCTTTATGTAAATCAAACAAAGGGAGAACGATGGGATATCCAGTCTTGGTCCTAGCATAACGGAATATCAAATTATGTTTAAACATAGTTGCCTGGGGATAAATTCTCCCGTCCTCTGTGTAGGAGTAATTATAAATCATTGTGAGAACTTGTTTCGACAAATTTATTTTGAAGACCAAGATTCTATTAATAGGGGATGTAAGAGGTCTTCTTATTTTTACGAGATGTCCATTGTCGTCGTCATAGAACCATATATCTTTAGTTTCTGACTCAAGCCTTGGTTCAAAAAGTAACTGTCGGACTTTTGAATACACCAAAGTACAACTGTGCGGCTAGGAGTAATAGAAAGAAGTATATATTATGTTAATTTTGTTCGAACAAATTGATGAAAATCGTATAAAGACTTGACCTTTTAGCTACATGTACATGTAGGTAAACCAAAAATAGATACAGTAAATACGTACATGTAGTTACCTCGGGATCGGCCAATTGTAGAGCACCTCTATAGCCGCGGTTACACGGCATAAAATCCCCGTGTTTTTTGCGGTCACACCTATGAATTGCCGGGCTTCAAGAAACCCGTGTCTGAAAAACACGGGTTTTTGAGACACGGCAAGCTCGCCGTGCTTTTCGAAATCCCCGTGTTTTCGTTAATTCTTCGCACGGCGACAGATGGCGCAGACATTAAGTGACCTCATTTTCGCGCCTCCGTCAGTGTGTGTCAATAGAGAAATGACCGAAGAGTCAATGCATGCAGCGCACCTGTCGCCGCGCCACTTAACTAGATGTAGTAGTGTGACCTCTCGCCGGGATTTTCGTACACACGGGTTCGACACGGTGTAACGTTTTTCAGTGTGGCCATTTTTCTGTGTGATTCCCATTGTTCAGAACACACTGAGAAACGGACTCGCTGTTTCTCTGTGTCTCGGCCATTGTCGAGTCGCCGCTTATTCCGTCAATCTATTGTAATGTCACACTGGCTCACGGGCCTCACTGAAAAACGTTACAACGGGTCTGGAAAAACACGGGTATTTTGAACAGGTGTAACCTTAGCTTATATGTGTCATAATATGGAGCCCACGGAGGGAGTTGATGTAATGTGCGGGAAGAAAAGTTTTAATAGAATTGGACAAGAATTGGTTGGTGGGGTTTTCTAAAGCGGATTTGAATTGGCATAGGCCAATTTCATACTCATATAGCCTAGTGATCGGGGTTCCAGTCCAAGAACAAAGGAATGACAGCCCTTCGATCTGGCGATCTATTGCACATGACCAAGAATAGCGTACCTCCCGGTTTCATTGACCACAATGACGAAGTTGAGACTGGACAAAAGCATGGTCGAACAAACACAATGAAATTGACCAGTTGGATGGTTTGCTAGATTTAACCCTTATATTGTAAGTGTGGCAGAATGAAAGGGGGGCCCTTTTTATTTTTCAGTTCGGTTGCGGGATTATAGATGGCAGCGTAGGGGCGCGTCGCGCGGTTTGCGCATGCGCGCGGCGGCAAGGACGTCTGCTACAATAAATCCGTGAACTTCGGAACTTTTCTGTCTGCTCCGAATTTATTTCAATTTCCTCCCGTTGTTCTTCCAGGTAAGTATCTTTGATCATCTTCAGTCCATGCATGAAGACTCCTAGATTCGATATATCGCATTATAAAGATCGTTCGTATTACTTTTGTGACATTTGAAGTGATTTTGTTGCTGCGCTTGAATGCGCCCGTCGGAAAATGCCAGGGTGTGTCGTGAATTTCGTGAACCTGCGTATTTCGTTCTCAGATAACTTTTAAACTTAACAAGTTAGTGTACATAAATTGGCATCGTAGTGAATCTATGTTATATGAAGAATATGTAATGAGTCATTAGAGGTTGTAAAATGCTGTTATTTGGCTATCAGAGCCGTCGGAACTGGGTGTAGGCCCAGCAGACGGGCGCACTCGCTCAGCACGCGGTGCTCAACACCGTGACGTTGTCATGGTTACGTTGCCATGGGATACGTTGTTGTTGTTGCTGTAGGTGGAGCATGGCACGTCAGTGTTCTAGACGTTGGACAATAGGGGGCGCGCACGCATTGTGCCGCGCTGGGTGGGGATCTTGCATCTAATTAAGAAAAACTGTATGACGATGATAGGATGATATAATTCAATATGATTACATGTAAAAATACCCATCGTTGTATTTTACAAAGAGATGAAAAGCACAAAAATTGACACACAATATATGATAACTAAAAAGGCAATTTCCAGAATGTTTGCGAATTTTCGACCCCAACCGGGGTCTTCTTCAGGCTGGAACTTTACAATCCGAAACTCTAGAGCAGACTCAATTTTACTTTGTTGTATTTTACAAGGTTTTTATTACATCTGCTACAATAAATCCGTGAACTTCGGAACGTTTCTGTCTGCTCCGAATTTATTTCAATTCCCTCCCGTTGTTCTTTCAGAACCCTATCTTGACACCCCTTCTAGCCCCGGGTAACATAAATCGCTTTTAGCCATCCCATGTGCTACTTCTGAGCAAGAGAAATGAAGACAAGTTTGATCCCCTGTTTCATCTTCTGTGTGTTTGGCTGCCTGCATGGATGTGCAAATGATGCTGATGACGATGACATTGATGAGAATCATCCAAATAATGACCATCTTCCAAGAAGGCTGAATGCTTACCAGTTGAGGCACGGTGGCGACATGCCTTGGAGTGCCGACATGCTGTTGAACATGGTCGGGTGTTGAATGTTGCGGAATAGGGAGGAGGTATAGGATCATCGATTCAACTCTTCGTGGATGGTTACAGTTGCTCGTACATCAACCTGAAAGTTGGCTACTCTTTCTTCAGCATCAAGTGGGAGTGCACTGTGTCCTTCGTTTTTCGGCGAAATGCGATGCGCTTTCTTACCATAAAACTGGGCAACCATCCATTGCTTGCGACAAAGTTCGTACGTTCTGGTAGTGCTCTGCGCCTCCTCTCAAGAAATGACTGATGAGGAGCATCATCTTCAACCCCAGGCCACAGACCATCGTGATCCGTGCAAACCCTTCGGCTGTGAGCATTCTGTTCCGCTAGTTGCATGAGGTGGTCAGTGTCCTGCAACCATCCACGAAGAGTCAGCACGTCCAATGGCTAAAAGCGATTGATCATAAAAGGGTTAAATCTAGTGAACCACCTAAATGGTGAATTTCATAGTGTTTGTTCGACCATTCTTTTGTCCAATCTCCGCTTCGTCGTTGTGGTCACTGAGGTACGCTATTCTCGTTCATGTGCAATAGATCGCCAGATCGAAGGGCTGTTTTTCTTTGGTGGCTGGCCTGGACCCCAATCACTCGGCTATATGAATATGAAATTGGCCTATGCCAAGTCAAAACCGCTTTAGAAACCCCCCCCAAGTATTTCGTCGACTCCCTCCGTGGGCCCCATATTATGACGCATATTGAGGTGCTCTAAAATTGGCCGATCCCGAGGTAACTACGTACTTAGTTTATCTATTTTTGGTAAAACTGAGCAATTATTTTTAATGAATGGTTTGCAAGAGTGAAGATCATGTCAAGTAATCTGAAAGAAACGGACTGTAAGTACCTTTTCTTGCGATGCAAACTTGGTAGAACTGAGTGTAACGTCAAAATCCAGCATCAGCAAAAAATGACCCGTTCCTTAATCATGTTAATGAGACTTTTTACAAATTTTGTGGTTTGTACCTGAGAACGACAGATAAGCGGATGTTTCTTTTCCCCTGCCGATCCTGCTTTATAAAACACATCATGTTCCTAAACCTTTCAACATAAATCTGCCAATCATGATGGGAATCCAGGACTGGATTGAAAATTACTTCATCGACAGTCATTGTTTTTGTGCCATTGTCGTTAGTTCCAGGGGCAAGTCCTGTTTTTGTTTGACACGCCACCGTGAAGGTGAGTAACTTGACTGATTTTCCGGACTGTTGAGTTATCAGAAATAGATTGTCATACTTTGGATATCCGACGACATCAGTTAGTGATGGATAGGGATACGGATAAGGTAACACGGCAATGCCGACCTTCCGATAACCTGTGCTCTGATGACAAGTAACTATTTTGACATTTGGTTGCCGTTGGCGTGGAAAAGAAGTAAAAAGTAGATCTATATCAGAAAAGAAAGTATAATAGATATCTCTTGGTCTCATACCAGACATAGATATCATTGTGCCGTTTGTGAAATTAATGGTTTCTTTTAATCGTTCAATGACCAAATCATAAAGACTAATGTGCATGTGATCTAAAGCAGAAACATATCGGCAAAATATCAGGACTTTAATCCATATATATATATAAAATTTCCATCGGCTCTGACCACCTAGTAATGTTTTGCACATATTACTTGCTGGTATAGCTGTTCTGAAATATTTGCTTTTTGCGAAGTCATAAAAAATCAACTTGCCCGATTTTTGATGAGTTAGTAGTATAAAATCTTGGAAGAAATGCCCCAATGTTTCAAACTTTTCTCTAATAAAAATATCTGAACGATATTTGGTCGTAAAAAGCTTATCACTTTCTTGGTAGGCATAAACTTGGATGCTCGTGAAGAACATCTTGTACGGGTCCAAGTGAATTATGTACCCTTTTCCTTGGTGGTACCTCACTGTCGTACATTTAGTTTTAAAGCTAATTGGTGGAATAATCCTAACCTTCCTTGTGAGAGTGCAATACTTGATAGTTAAAGACTGAGGAATAATAATAAACTTTAACATCATTTAGACGTAAATGTAAGAAGTTTGGGGTTATAGTCTAGTATCAATAACGCCAGTCTATCATGAAACCTTTCAGTAAGAACTCAGATGAGCTGCACATTCAACGCTGTAAGCTGAGTATTTCAGAACGGAACACAGCTGAGTGGAGTGACGCAAGGTAGGCAAAGAGAACTGCCTTGAGTCTCACGTCGATAGTGGGATTCGAACCAGGGACCTTACTACGAGATCCTAGGCATTAGACCGTCGTAGTTCACATATATGTATATGTGGCACATCGTGTTATACATGCATGAAAAATGTTAGCCGTTTTTAGCCAACCATCGATAAAGCCGGCAATACACGATCAATATTATTGCACAATATGGGGCCCAAAATAGGTGCATGTGCTTCCTGCACGATGTGTGGAAGAAAGATTGGCAATAATATCGCCCATTTTGGTCCTCATATTGTGCAATAATATTGAACGTGTATGGGCGGCTTTAGAAACCGTCATTTCATAGATTTAAGACGGCCGACATTACCTGGAATGGAATGTGGTTTGTGGTTCGAATGACATAATTGCTGTTACATATGCCGTATGCTGAATCAGATGACTGGGGTTTATAATAAACATTGGCCTATAAACTGGTTTTCATCAAATAAGGTTCATGCGTAAATAAATTTTGTGGTCGATATTGAATGTTCCATTTCCTCCACTTCCGCATTCCACCGATCGGCTGTAGGTTGTGTCGAACTTTACATTACCTTTCTCTGATACATACTGCATCCAATCTGATTAGTTGCTTCCTTTTGTTCAATACATGCCCCTCTCCTCCGACTTAGTTGACAATTATACATGTTATTATGGTCTTTCGCGATGCACACATTGAAAAGTTCACAGTTTCGGATGGCCAAGCATGAAACAGCACAAATCAGAATACGAGACACAGCGAAATGATATAAATCAGGACGGGAAAGGGCCTTGTCTTGTATCAGATAACTGAAATAAGTCTGTGATTTCATCTTCTTGATAATTTAAATGAAAAGTGTCGAAATATATATATTTTTACAACTGATTAAAGCGACGTAGTGTGGACACATTCGTGTTCGGTAGCACATTCGCAACATTGTGTTCAACTTGAGACCAGGGACCTTATTCACTACACCTCCGTCACTTTAAGTGTATAGATCTTTCTAACAAAGATGGCGGTCTAACAGTTCTCACCATATTACGTCAGATGCGTAATACAGTTCAATGGCCGATGGCACGCTAAGCTCGTCAAGCGGGCCATGGGCACAAATGTTCAGGTAAAATGGTTGTCTGAGATGATGCGTTTGGTAGTAGTAGTGTTATGCCATGCGTGGACAATGAATGGTCACAATGGGTGATAAGAATACAAATAAGTAATACTTTTACTCCAGTTTTTGAAGTATTTACTGGTGACTATATAAAACAGAAGTAATTACTGCAAGTAATTACTTGTAGCTACTACTACTAAGTAGTATTAGTTAATTCTAGTGCAGTGGTTACTCCAAAAAACATTAAATACTGCCGAGGATATGAATAATCAGGAGTATTCACTAGGACTTTCCCAGTTACTACTTGAGATTTTCAAGGTAGCTCCCTTGGACACCGAAGCATACAGAAGTTTACTAAAAATCATGGCAGCGTTTATGAATATATCGCGGAAAAGGAAGGTGTATGAGCCAAGAAGGACATGTTCTGAGCAGGGATGTATACCATAACTAACCACGCTCATTATTTTGCATATAAGTTACTTGTAGCTACTCCTACTAAGTACATGTAGTATTAGTTAATTCTAGTGCAGTGGTTACTCCAAAAAACAGTAAATACTGCCGAGGATATGAAGAATCAGCAGTATTCACTAGGACTTTCCCAGTTATTACTTGAAATTTTCAAGGTTGCTCCCTTGGACACCGAAGCATACAGAAGTTTACTAAAAATCATGGCAGCGTTTATGAATATACCGCGGAAAAGGAAGGTGTATGAGCCAAGAAGGACATGTTCTGAGCAGGGATGTATAACATAACTAACCACGCTCATTATTTTGCATATAAGTGGACAGTAGATCAATTTTTATTCATTTTTGCGACACCCATTCGTTTCTCCCCGGTTTCAATATCCGTTGGGGCACATTTGTCCTGGACGGCGTATCTTTGACAGCCAAGATTTTCTCTGGCACTCTACATTGCCCAATGCTGATGACAGTCAAATGCCGCAATAGCGCTCAGCTCAATCAAATATGTTATAACTGTAAAAGTAACACATAATACATGTAGACTATAAGTGTTGCCAGCGCAAGTTTATGTATACATGTACTAACATAGCAACGCCTGGTTTAAACACTAGCGCTACTGTTAGTTTGAAGACATTGTCAAGCGGGCCATGGGCACAAATGTTCAGGTAAAATGGTTGTCTGAGATGATGCGTTTGGTAGTAGTAGTGTTATGCCATGCGTGGACAATAAATGGTCACAATGGGTGATAAGAATACAAATAAGTAATACTTTTACTCCAGTTTTTGAAGTATTTACTGGTGACTATATAAAACAGAAGTAATTACTGCAAGTAATTACTTGTAGCTACTACTACTAAGTAGTATTAGTTAATTCTAGTGCAGTGGGTACTCCAAAAAACATTAAATACTGCCGAGGATATGAATAATCAGGAGTATTCACTAGGACTTTCCCAGTTATTACTTGAGATTTTCAAGGTAGCTCCCTTGGACACCGAAGCATACAGAAGTTTACTAAAAATCATGGCAGCGTTTATGAATATACCGCGGAAAAGGAAGGTGTATGAGCCAAGAAGGACATGTTCTGAGCAGGGATGTATACCATAACTAACCACGCTCATTATTTTGCATATAAGTGGACAGTAGCACAATTTTTAAGCATGACATTCATTTTTGCGACACCCATTCGTTTCTCCCCGGTTTCAATATCCGTTGGGGCACATTTGTCCTGGACGGCGAATCTTTGACAGCCAAGGTTTTCTCTGGCACTCCACATTTGCCCAATGCTGATGACAGTCAAATGCCGCAATAGCACTCAGCTCAGTCAAATATGTTATAACTGTAAAAGTAACACATAATACATGTAGGGCCTATAAGTGTTGCCAGCGCAAGTTTATGTATACATGTACTAACATAGCAACGCCTGGTTTAAACACTAGCGCTACTGTCAGTTTGAAGACATGTATCAATGAACATTTGCCTGCAGTTGTTGCTCCCAGAAGAACTCAGAAGAAAGCAGGAAGTGATAGTGAAGTAGTTCGGGCATTTGGATTCCTTCGCCTCACTGGTGATTTCAAAGTTGGTGTTAACACGGTGTTTATAATCCATTAAAGCATTGTAAACACCGTGTTAACACCAACTTTGAAATCACCCACTGACTGAGACTAAAGCTAAAGCGAAACTAAACATAGTTGTGCACCAAACAAACGACAGTAGGGACGGCAAATTTTCTCTTGTTTCTGTAGATCACGATTTGTTAGCGAGATGTATCATTTAGTATACATTTGTACGTCACTGACATGGAAAACAAACCAAACACGCACTGGCTCTCCAGTATTCTGCGCATTTATTCTACTCAACTCCGGCCTTTATAGCCATACAATACACCTGTTGTTTAGGCCTCCGTTACATAGAAGTATACGGTATACGAAAATGCCGGGTAAAAAGGCTTCCCGAGGATTCACAACCGTGAAGCCATTTTTAACCGGCGTTTTCGTATACCGTATACTTCTATGTAATGAATGCCTTAGGCCCCAATTACATAGAAGTATATGGTATACGAAAACGCCGGTTAACAATGGCTTCACGGTCGTGAATCCATTTCAAACCTTTGTTAACCGGTGTTTTCGTATACCGTATACTTCTATGTAATAGGGGTCTTAGGCCGACGTGATATCATAGGGAACACAAAAGCCGTTACTTCATCTCACAGCGCTTGAACGATCGCACAACAGTAGAAGCCATCGGCGTGAGCGGAGCAAATACTACCAGGGTATAACTTCATCCTCCACAGTAAACTCTCTATACGTATTTAACACTAAAAAAGGTACAACTAATTTCACACAAGCACAAAAGAATAATACTGTACACGTTAAAAAGCTTCTAAACGCGGAAACGATGTCGTCAAGAGAGGGTGCCGTGTGTGTTTGTCCATGGATGAAAAAAACACCAACAAAGTCATCAGGGATGAGGCAGGACATATTGGGCCATATGAATCCAAAAAAGTACCTACTTTTACTAGCAATTTTGAAGTATATACTGCTGTCTGTATGAATAAAACTGAAGTAAATACTTGAAGTAAATAGTACCAACTATTAGTAAAAGTATTTAGTATTTACTAGTTCAGTAGTTACTACAAAGTTAGTAAATACTCTAGTCGGTATGAATAAAGTGGAGTATTTACTCAGGTTTTTCAAGTACATACTCCATATTTTCAAGGTAGCTCCAGACCTACCTTGGAAGCCGAAGTGAGCAGACGCACCTTGGCAAAATGGCAGCTTTTTTCCAAATTCCGTGCCAAAGGAAGGCCTATGCCGATAGGCGAATGTGCCAGGAAAACAGGTACCCCGCCCTGTTCCTCTTTGATGAGGAAAATGTGGTTTGGATGGCTCAACATTTTATACACTCACTAACCAAGTACATGTATTGCAACATAGTTTTTTTAAAAAATTTCTCCATAGTCAGTCATCAGTCTTTGATTTTCAAATGTGGATGTGACACTTTGAGGGGTAGTAGGCCTGTTGGTTCGAAAAGTTGTTAGGAAAAGTGAATATATCACGAAATTATCAGAATATCAAAATATCACCCATTTGATATCTCGAACATTTCGAAGTGCAAGACGACCAAATTTTAACAAAATGAAGACAACGGAAATACATTCACAACTGCGAAAAAATTAAGTTGAAAATGCGCATCATTTTCATGTTATTTGACATAAAAAATGTGCAATTTTGTAAAAAATCCATTTTTTGGAGAAAAGTTAAATTTTCTTAACTGTGGCTTTTAATTGGATGAAACTGGCATGGTGTGACACATGGGATGACAGCTATCGATAGCAGCGTTAAATTTCATGCAAAATCTCACTTTTTCAATTTTTGATCATTTTCGATATCAAATATCTTTGTTCACAGTTGATATTTTTCAATTTTTTTCTTGTGAAT
>NMRB01001099.1:176165-227697 GCA_002633025.1 Notospermus geniculatus | reverse complement strand
TGCCTCGCTTTCGTTCAGTGATTTAGCAGTTAGTACCGCCAAATACCACGGCTAGACGTCGGGGCGCTGTTCAGACCTTTGCGGGTCGACTGTATACATGTAATCGGCGGCTGCTTGCGTACGAATGGATATTCAACTGTAGACACGATTGTATATGGGCGTATTCATCGCTTCGCCATCTTGGATTTCTTTCAGACTGCACATGCGCAGTTATAGCTGTTGGGCAAATTGTATCTCCCTACCTGATAAGTGCGCGCGCACAAAGTCTTTGTGGAAACCAAAATGGCGTGGGGCCGTCGAAACGACGAATTGCAATACAGACTTATGAGTGAAAGCGTCCTTTCTGCATCCTCCCAGCCTTGGATGTAGCAGCGATTGAATCATTTCAGGTCACAGAAATTGAGCCATATTGAGGAATAGGGCCTACATGGGCTTGCATGGGCTACATGGGCCTACTGGGGAGCGCAGTGGCACAATGGTTAGAGCGTTGGACTCGTGATCGGAAGGTTGCGGGTTCAATCCTTGGCTGTGTCACTCTGTATACTCTCAACTGGCCTGAAATGTCCATGTGTGCGCTTGATTGTAGCTGCCCTTGTGAAGTGCCTTGACACTTAAATGTAAAAGGCACTATAAGCCCACACATTATTATTATTATTATTGCCCAATCTGCTGTCCACACGTAACAGATAGTATGTGGTGCTCCTGCAAAGCATTCCGACCCAGAACACGTCAGCTGTGACGCTGCGCCTCGGAAAACTATAAAATCGAGATATCTCCGAGCCATTCCCCTCCGTTCACAAAAGCCATTTACAGGGGCAGAGTTAAAATCCATCTTGGCACATTCTTACAACCTACCAATGATAAACACATCTTCTCCGAAAGGAATTTTTCAGTCATCCAGTCACGTTCACCATGACGATTACAAACCACACTCTAAAGCTTGGATGCGTCTATGAAAGAAAATGGCTAATGTTCCGCTCGCAACAATTCTGTCACTTTTTCAAAAAAGACAAATAAGCAACCACAAAACTGGTCGAGTTGGTTTCTTCAAAGCTTTGTCATCATTTGCTTCGCTCTGAATAAATTGCTGTTCTTTATGCAGTGGCATGCCGAAGCGACGTTCCCTATCTATCGTTGATTTGATCTGGGATCCTAATCTGGAAATTGACGCGGCAGCTAAATGGCCTTATGTGTCAAGGTCACTTTCGTACGGCAAGGTCACTTATACACACATGCCTGACTACACCATCTGATTCTCACCAGTCTATCTGGCCTGACGCCCATCTAGCCTGGTTTTTGCTTACATCTGCCCGCATTATTCTTTAAATCGTTTTGCTTATTGAATAATGATCTGTACAGTAATTAGTACATTTTTTTCATTTCAGGCAGTGTTATGTTATTTACTCTACTAGGTTTTCTAAAGTCTTCCCAAGGTAAGTCTGCATTTTTTCTATATAATGGTATAGAACCCTTTATTAGGCCATTGTCCGCCAGCGTGTCCGTATACCGTATACCTCTATGTAATGCCGCCATCACACTGAGCTAGTTCTCAGTAGGTACGGTCTTGAAAATGTTGCCGAACGGGCTCAAACTGTGTGCGAACGGAGTGGACGTAGTGGCAACAACTTTTTACAATCTTTTTACGAATTTCATGGAAGGCTCGGACGGGAAGGGTGCTCCAGCACTTCGAGACATTATTTGGCCAACGTTACACGTTCTAGCCCGTTTTACGATTTTTTTAAGAACGGGGCAGGACGTTTTGAGAACTACATGTACTTTGTGTGACAGTACCTTTAACCCTGCCTAGAGGGAAACGTAGCAGCCACATGAGGAATAGATAGCCTTAGAGAGGTCAAAAACTCACCCCCACAATGTATAGGGAAAATGTACAGACCTTGAGGTTGAGACTCCATCACCCAAAGTACAATTTGTTATTGAACCAGCAGGATCAGTGCTAGAAATCTCACACTGATCTTGCTGGTTTAATAACAAATTGTACCTTGACTGATGGAATCTCAACCCCAAGCTCTGTACATTTCCTATACATCGTGGGGGTGAGTTTTTGACCTTCCCTAAGGTTATCTATTCCTAATGATCCAATCAACAATTAATTTTCACCCCGAGGCCCATCAGGGTCTTCGGGGTATTGTCATCACGCTGGCGGCTGTCTGTGCGTCGTCTGTCGTCGTCCGTCGTCGTCTGTCGTCGTCCGTCGTCGTCGTCACGCAAACGACGTGAACGCTCTAACTTGAGAATGCTTCGGAATTTTCATCTCAAATTTTGTATGGTGATACCTCATGACATGACGCTTCTCGCTATTGAAAATCGGCCGGATCTGATTCATACTTTGGCCACCAGGGGGCACATAGTGAAAACACAAAATTTGCGATTACTCCTGAACTGGTCATCGAAACTTCATGAAATTTGTATGGTGGGTGTATCCAGTCAAGGTACACAACATATCAGACGGGTTTTTGATTTGACCTACATTTCAAGGTCGCACAGGTCAAGAGCTGAAATCTGATTGGTCAACGACGTGAACGCTCTAACTTGAGAATGCTTTGGAATTTTAGTCTCAAATTTTGTATGGTGATACCTCATGACATGACGCTTCTCGCTATTGAAAATCGGCCGGATCTGATTCATACTTTGGCCACCAGGGGCCACATAGTGAAAACACAAAATTTGCGATTACTCCTGAACTGGTCATCGAAACTTCATGAAATTTGTATGGTGGGTGTATCCAGTCAAGGTACACAACATATCAGACGGGTTTTTGATTTGACCTACATTTCAAGGTCGCACAGGTCAAGAGCTGAAATCTGATTGGTCAACGACGTGAACGCTCTAACTTGAGAATGCTNGCTCACAACGATGAATTCTATTCTCCTCGCTTCGTCTCCGCATATTGAGAGTCAGTGGCCGAGTAATAGAATGATAGCTCCCTGAGGTCCGACGTAATACGATTTCATTTAGCACCTACCGACTGTGTTCAGAGAGAGAAGAACGTACACCCTGTTAGATGTAACGCTCTTAGCAAATCCACTGGGTCTCTTATCGGTTTTCTCGGCTCCCGTAACTCGGTACGAATCTTGATGTGTTGATTTTTTTGAAGGAATAACAACCACTGCGACTTTTGTAGTAAGGGAGCATCTCAAGACAAATTGTTGCAGAAAAAGTTTCATCGTGCACCCACCCACCCCCCTTACGAAAGGACAGTTAGCGCCAGAGACCTGTAAAGCCCCCTTATTTAGAAACGGGCCATACATGATCAATATTATTGCACAATATGGGGCCTAAAATAGGGGCATGTGCGTCTGGCATGATAGGCGGAAGAAAGATTGGCAAGAATATTGCCCATTTTGGTATAATTGTGCAATAATATTGAGCGTTTATGGGCGGCTTAACTTTAAAGCGGTTTTTCCACGGTACAATATTATTGCACAATATCGGGCCCAAAATGGGTGTCATGTGCTTCTGGCATAATGGATGGGAGAAAGATTGGCAGTAATATTGCCAATTTTGATCCTCATATTGTGCAATAATATTGCACGTGGATAGGCCGCTTAAGGCAATGCAAATCCTTTGTCAGGCTGATAGTGAACAATAGGTTGTCCGCAAATGGACAATAGTTCAGCACTTCCTACATGTAAGTTACGAGAGCTTCGTGAATAAGGTCTCTGACGTCTTGTGTGTTACTTTTTTGAAGTGTTGTCAAAAATGTGTCAGAATAAAGTGCCATTGATGATCTTTTTAGACGCGGTCTAAGGGGGAAACTCGAAAAAAGCTGATCCGTAATCCCCAATATTTAGGATCGCGCCTTTGGTAGCTAGTAAAATCATATAAACTCGTCACAAAATCGCTCTTATCTGGCAACTCTCTTCATTTTCTTACCATTAGTCACAGTTTTTCTAAGCAGATATGATGTAAATAAACGACTGCATGTCATTCAAACGTCTTCAATCAAGCACAGAATCAGACAGAAACGGAATTGGACCTGCCGTCTCAATTAATGGATGTTTGGGCGTTCTTATCTGCTGCTGCATCAACTCCATCATTCATCTCTGTTAGTTTGATTTGGGCAAGTGTTTTTCAGACGTATTTTTGCGTCGTCCAGATTCGACCACGTCTTCAGCAGTAATCTGCCACCTCATAATGAATCCATAACACGTCATATTGGCGAACTTTATGTTGATTGCGATTCTGGGAGAGAATCAGCCGAGAACTTGCCCTATGAATACTTTATACACTGGCTGACAGAAATATTAGGACATTTTCAAAATTCTAAGTCATTTTCCTCTTTTTCCTTCCTTTTGTCTCTAACCACTAATTACATGTATTTTTCTTATTGATGAGAACATTTTTACCTTGGCAAGTGGGTTATATAATCCCACGAGATTGTCTATGCCAAAGGTTATTGACAAGGGGTTGCTGATATATGAATAACAAAGACAATTATGATGGGTGCCATTCAAACCTCTCAAACTCAAAGGCTAAAGCTATTGGAGGTGACAAGAATGGACGAAGTACATCATGATTCTCTTTGTTATCATATATCATCACCCCCATGTCAATAGCCTTTGGCATGGGTAATCTCATGGGACTATATAACCCACTTGCCAAGGTAAAAATGTTACTGATTAATAAGAAAAATAACCAGTGGTTAGAGTAGAGACAAAAGGAAGGCAAAAGAGGAAAATGACTTATAATTTGGAAAGTGTCCTAATATTTCTGTCCACCAGTGTACAACACATATATTTTACGTTACCCCTCCAGGCTGTAAACTGTAACATCCCTGAAGGAATCCACAAAATATCCTTCTGGTAACTTTAACATTGCTGCCATTGCAGGAGAGAATCCGCTGAGAAATCGCCTCATTATGAGTTTACACTCCTAACGATCCCATAACATTAATAGAGAACGAACGCCAGGCCATTACCCTAACTGGTCAAACCATTTTTGTCCTCTTGACAGTATCAGTTTCCTGATTTGAGATGGTCATCTTAACAGGTTAATAGGGACTGACGTTTTGCCCATAAATCTGACAGCTATATGATTAAGTGAGCTGGGCTGTCCAGTGCTAATGTAATAAAACACGAACTGTGTACAATGTGACTGGGAGAACACTAGCAATATCTTCAGAATCTATCCATAATTGAGTTTCTAGTTGTAGCTTTATGATATTGGTTGTAAACGGGCCTCGCCTTGGTGTGGCTCATTTGTCGCGACAATTCCACTACAATGAGACGTAGGCCTACTTGCGTGTGCACGCTGAAAGCTTTGCATAGGCAAGCTGTCTAATGTAGGTTAGGCATTATCTCATCCCAGAATGTCTATCAGGTTAGGCATTTGCCTAATGTTCCTTAGGCAATGCCTATTGGGCATTTCGCCCAAACTTTACATTACGCGATCTGCCTAAGGAATTAAATAGAGTAGAACCTCACTATTGCGGACACCCTTGGGACTGAGCTCTGCTGTCCGTAATAGTGAGGTGTCCGCAATATTGAAACTCCATCAATAACGGACACCAGTCTTTGGAAAATTCGGGACTGGACAAATCTGTCTGTAATATTGAGGTGTCCACTGTATTGAGGTGTCCGTTAGGTGAGGTTACGTAGTAGAAACATCAGGCAAATGCATGATAGACATTCTGGGGATGAGATGTGTAATGCCTAATCTATATTAGACAACTTGCCTATGCAAAGGCTTTCAGTGCGTAGCAGTAGCACTTCGAGATACCAATTAAGGAGCTGTTGTTGCACGTGCAATGGGAAATCACACCCAAAATTTCAATTTCTCTTACATGTATCTACAATATTTCCCAGTGCCACAGAAAAGAGAATTTCCTCCGCAATCACAAAATATTCGTCGCTCACTGAAATACCCCGCCGTATATACGTGTAATAGACGCAGACCCAAGACGTTGTCCAAACAAAGGGAGTAGCATTTGGTGTCGTGTGGTCATAAATAATAAATTCAGCAGTCAGAGAAGCTGCATGGTATAAGCACCTTCTACGCCATCTGTCCTTGTATATATATCGACCCACGCGAATCAACAGCTGCAGCAAAGCAATGGCTCTGCATGCTGTTTACTTCAATGATGTCTGTCTGTAACGTTGTTGTTGAAAGAAAAAACAACGTTTCGCATTTCGAGATTTACGACTTGTGAATGACGTCTTGGTCAACCATGATTAATTCCATAACGTGTAGATGACAGCTCCACCACCGCCGCCGCCGCCGCCGCCACCACCACCACCACCACCCCACCCCCAAATTGGCTTATCAAAGAAAAAGCTGCATCAAACAGGATATTCGAACACCAACGTCAAACGTCAGAGAAATAGGTGTTACAATCAGAGCTTTTCATTGTTTCGACAGCCCTCCGCCATCTTGGTAGCGACGTAAGGTAGCCAAGGTATTTCTTTTATGCAAATGAAAATAGACCAATCACGTGTTCTGTTTGCGCATGAAGACCCCCTAAAAAACAATATGGCGTGTATTTTTATCTCGCTCCTCTTCATCCACTCACTTGTGTGCGAGCGTATGAAGAAGAGTGAGACCAAAGCCAAAGTTCTGCTATGGGAGGATGGGGGCTTCGAAAGGTGAATGGGATTCATGTGATTACAATTAGTCCTGTCATCTACACGTATTGGGCGAAAAATCTTAAGATGTACTATTCATCAGTACCTTCCTTTGAAATGATGAATAGATTCATACATGTACTTGCCAGTCTTGTCTTCACATCTATTCGTCCAAAAGCTAACAGATGTATCATTCGTCAGTATCTTCCACGGCTATTGACTCCAAGAAAGATGGAAGAAGCACTTCTCAATACTTTTCTTACTTAATCCCGTCGCTATCGTGTATCACATTCCAGCGTTCGGGGTACTTAAGGCTCCGTCACTTAAGCTAAGTGAGGACGGTAACTTTATATTCTTTCAAAAATCACTGGAAGATCAGACTATTAATAGAACGTGAATAGCGTCTATTGGATTACAAAGCCAAAGATGTCTCCCTTGCTTCGGTGTCATGTTCTTGTAGTTTAAAGTTGCTATATCTGAAACGTACCACACACTCACTCCGTGAACTAATCAAAGATCTTTTTATTAGTTGATGATATCATCTAAGATTAGCTGTGTAAGATGTATCGGCATGATAGTCTATTCTGGGACGTTTTGATTAAAACAAGCCGCCTACTCCGCATTTTATAAAACTGGTAAATACGTACTGAAACATTACGAATTGAAAAATCTCCGATAAGAAGCGAATTAGGCCTACCAGTTATGTTATTTCGATTTCTCGAGCCCGTAACCAATACGGGTGGGAAGAATATTCACTCCGTATTGCTATTTGTGTAGTCATGTGCTGCCTCCTGGGTAAATTCCTGCCGCAGTTTCAAACCGCTACCGACTACATACCCGCGCTCAGAAACTGCTTCAGTTGATACGATCCTCAAAGTATCACTAATAGACGGCGTTAGCTGTCCGATTCGGGGAATCCCCGCTGGGAACCTGCCGCGAGTATGAATATACAGTGTACATTTTTCACACGTATCTTATCCAATCAGAAAGTGTGTTACGGCGGAGTCGGTTGAAACAGTGATGATGGCTTATGATTGGCTCCTTCGTCAAAAACGCCGTCTATTGATGATCTTTTGCTTTGGCGCCAATCATGCCAGTGTTTGAATGGTGCGCCATCTACAGACGTTGAAACTTTGGATTCGTTTGTCGAGTAGACGTTCGGCGGCGCTCATGTTGTTCTTTTATTGTTAATGCGGAAGCACCCGACGTCTCATTAATGAACGACTCCAAATCATGTCAACGTCTGTCTTGGCCTTTGAAAAATGTGAACGTCTGTGATAAGGCACGTCTTCAAATTCTGTTAACGACTCGAATACCACCCAACCTCTCCTTTGTGAACGACTCCAAGTCACAACCAAACGTCTCTGTTTTGTTAAAGAACATGCTTTGTTAAAGAACAACTCTGTTTTCTGAAAGATAATAAGCAAAAAGTCAATCTCCAGAATTCACGAATTTTCGACCCCAACCGGGGTCTTTTTCAAGTGGAACTTTACAATCTGAAACTCTAGAAAAGACTGGACGCAAGGGCCCAACGCGCCGCGTAGCGGCCAACAGCGAAGCTAGCCAAAGACTTGTCACGGGTCAATCAATAGAACTGGACTCATAGGAAATATGCACCTAATGTCCAGATGGAATATACCGGACGGTTGGTTCACGTTTTTAGTGACTGTGAACGTAGATGGGTACATTATGTAGCGATACGCTGACAGATTTGCTGGGGACTTGCTCTGTGGATGTTGTAAAATGCGATTTTTGGAAGATTATTCTGATTTGCAACGTCATTTTTAATTAACATAAAAATAATGTTGAGTAGCTGGGATATGTTTATAAACATTTATTGAGCAGCCACCGTCATAACGTGGCCGGCTGGCGCATCGGTATAGCGTCCGGCTCTGAATCCGGGGCGCCGGGTTCGAGCCTTGCGATAGGAATTTTTTATTTTTTTCACGTGTCAGTTTCTCTGTTTATTTTTTTTGCTGAAAACGTTTTGTCACAGGATGAATATCTCCCCAGCCCTTCCATTTCCCTACAAATCTGCATTTGCTAATAAATACTTATAACCACAGATCCCTGTCAGCTGCCCTGCATTCAGAGAGACTTTTCACTAAAGTCTCTCTGAATGCAGGGGCAGCTGACGACCATCGACATTCCCCTCCCAGTCACCAAAAATATCAACACCACAACTAACGTTCAAGACTACTGGGTCTCTAGAAAAGACTGACTCAGTCTTTTCTAGAGTTTCAGATTGTAAAGTTCCACTTGAAAAAGACCCCGGTTGGGGTCGAAAATTCGTGAATTCTGGAGTAGATTGACTTTTTGCTTATTATCATTTTGTGTGTCAATTTTGTGCTATTCTGTACCCTGTTTTCTGAAAGCACATCTCTTTCGTGACCTACGTCTCTGTTTTGTCAACGTCTACTTTTTCGGATATAACCGCCCATAGTGTAGGCCTACCTCCTGGGGTTCTTGTCATCATCGTCTTGTTCTCAAAGAACTGTCAAGTTGAGAGACGAATGCTGAGCTCAGCATGTTCCAAACTTAGGATCAAATGCTACGGTAATTGGTTTCGTTAGTGTCTGCTTCTAAAATAACTGACTTGTTGTTTGTTGAATAGTCTACCACGTATATTTATGTGGATCAAAGCTACTAAATCCGTCTTTGGAAAGCTTTTGGAGTCAGTCTGCAAAAGGTTTTTGTACGAAAGTACTCATTTCCGACTGTACGTCTAGTCAGGTACTCAATGATATTCGACTGTTATTGATGTCCTCCACCCTTGAGCGCTGGTATCAGGTGTCGCTATATCCAAAGCGCCTCCGAGAAAATTTTCATAGTGTCTTTCACTCAATCAGCGAATATCGGAACGCATTGTTTGATTATCTTCTGGGACTCTACGGCGCTACCTCTGACATTACCATTATCACATTGAGGGGAATGTGGCATTTGCGTGATGGCGTTATCGTGGAGGGAATATCCCCGTGGATCGGCCTGTCAACCAGAGGTTACCTCAAAGTCCGTCTCCTGCTAACGGCTCTTTAAACGCCGGGTCGTGCAATCAGAGGTCTTTATTCCACCCAGTTCCTTTCCATTACACTGGCTGTATTTTTTCCTATCGGCGACATATCGTTAAAAAATAAATCGACCACCGTCGAAGATTAGGCCTATGCAGTAGAAAACGCATAAGTCGGAGATGCTTAAGTCGGAAAATTGCCCATCTCGGGTGATTTCGAGAAGTCCCGATTTTTTGTAACGTTATTCCAATAAAAAACATAATTGTGCAAGTTGGACACTACAAGTCAGATTTTCGGCTATCTCGGATGAATCGGCCAGCTTAGTGCTTGCGCGATCTTAGAGAACATGCGACACATGTTTCCAGAGAATGGTAGGACAAAAAAGTCGTAGATAGAGTTACGTCACAGAGGCGTTGCTACTAAAATCTCACTCCTCCAACATGATCACGTCAAAAGCGTCAGTGTCAGGACTTCGTTTCGAAGATATCAAGCCTGCTGTGATGTGGTCAATAATGCCGTCCTTTATCAACAGGAGAAGCTGGACAGTGCAATCCCAGACTTCTCTCACCTGACGACTGCGATTTCGGTCCGTCTGTGCGCCATGAGGAAGTATTTCATAGAGTCGGTTGCGGTGAAGTCTGAGCCTCCCTGACGGCAGCATTTGGCTTCTCCGTTTGGTCTTCAGGTGTACGTGGGATCCCGTTGGTCATATCAGGCTACAAGACACGAAATCGGTTAAGTTGGTTAATCTGGTGGCTGAATTGTCTGCCTTCAGCCCGGTTCCTCCTCTTACATGGGTAGATAAAGATCATGTTTCCCACAAAGGTCATTGACTGGCAAAATCGCCATGGAGTAGAAGACGTGAGGGGGCATCAATTGCCTCCAAGATGTCGGGTTGCTAGTTAGTAGTTGTTTGATGAATGTGCAGATGGGATATGGCCGCGTTTGGCGCATGGCGGAGAAAGAACCGTCTCCACGGTGGATCTTACTGCTGTTGAGGTCACGAACTATAAATATTGCCAATTATTTAATGCCCTACCTAACTCTCAAGTTAGGAATCCACCACTGATTTTCAACCTGATTTTGCTTTGCGACTTGCTTTGTAACTGGGTTGCGTTGCAACTGGGCACTCGATCGCCGTAGTGGACTTAAGGGCGGCGCACACGAGCGACAATTTTGACCGATTTGTCGGCCGACTTGGCTTCCGACCGCCAAAGCGACAAGATTTGGCGCTTCTGATTGGCTGATGTCTAGTCGCACCACCAGTCTCGTCGGCGGTCGCCCAGATTTAGTCGCTCGTGTGCGCCGCCCTTTAGGCGTGATTTCCACCAATGGCGAAGATGTGATCAATTTCATTCGGCAATCGGTCGGCGACCGGTATCAGTTCCTTGCGATCGTATTCAATCGCAGGTAGCAGGCTGCAAAGCAAGTCGCAACGCAGAAAATCAGCAGTTGGAGCGAGTCTTGGGGGTTTTCAATGGCCACAACATTGTCCTCTATCTGCTACCCACTCCGCCGTAGTCAATATTTCATGATGTATAAACACACGCTCCGCAAAGAGTCGCGGCTCGTCCGTCTGCCCCCGGGGTCCCAATATGCATCAACCAATGGCATGAGCATTATAGCATTGTGCCTACGGTCGTACGTATTTGCTTGATGGAGGTTGTCTATATCGTGCCCTTAAAGGGTCGCTGAGGTCAAGGAGATCATACCCCTCGAGCAAGAAATCGTGTCTTCTACTCTATTTGCAGTCACTCTGACACAGTCACTTCAAAAATGAAGGGGTCAGAGCCAAAACAACCTCACTTAAGTGAATTTTTTTAATATTACAGGGGAGAAGCTAAAAACACTTTTTTGTACATAGGTCGNAGAGACCATTGCCGGACATTTGAAGGGCTTGATGGCTGTTCATGTTACATTTCATCATCTTATATCCCCATATTTTTGATTGATTGCTTCGCCGATAATTCAAGACTTTGGCTTCCCGAGGTGAAAAGAAGTCCGCATTGGATTTATGATCTATAGTTTACATTGAAACGACAGCAACGACGCACCAGGAAGCTGCGACAGACAGTATTTATTATATGCATGCACCCTAGAATATCTTCTTACAAAAATTCTTTTAATAATTCAACACAGCGCTTTTGCCTTCATAAATCCAAAACCAAGCAAAGCAATTTGAACATTCCTAGGGTGTGTTTCAAAAAGTGTTCCGTCCGACACCAGAAAATTCTCACCATTCTTTTGTCTACTGGTGAAAGGCTGTTTCTTGAAACTCTACAATATTCATGTCGGATCTAGGTATCATGGAGCTCTAAATTATGGCACTGCAAACAAATTGATCTATTAACCCTTTAAAGTCTGACAGCAAAGTAGTTTTGGTGTCGGACGGAACGATAGATTTTGCTGGTAAGCTCAATATTTTTTTGATACTCTCCTTCCGAAATGAGTGTTCACTGTACATCCCAGATGGAGGAACTAATAGTTAAAGGTCTAATCCAATACTACATTTGATTTCTGGAAAATCAACGGCACAAATCTTTGCGATCATTTCAAAGTTAAATTTTGCCCCATTTTCTTGGGTGACCAATTTTGAAACACACCCCCTAACATTTTCTGGGTTTATGCCTCTATGGCTTATTCATGTATGTCAAAACACCAACTGTCTATGTGTGGATTTTAAACGTTTTTTCCTGCAACCTGTTCCGAACAAAGAAATCCTCTCATCCAGAACATGTACTAGTACTAGTACTTTCTCTTCTGCAAGCTACGAGCTCATTTCAGCTGCAAGCGACAGACAGCATGCGGATACCATCTTATGGGGAATCAAGGGATAACAATTGCAATTACAGTCTAATGAACTTCTCCAACGCAGTAATTCTGACCATATAATCGCTCCTAGTAGATCTAATCTATCACAAAGACGTTCCGTACCATTTTCTGTGTGCTTCCGCGGCCGTCCTTTTTGTCTCTTGTCGAAAAAATACAACGGCCCAAAGCACGTGTGGGTGTGTTTCAAAATTGGTCACCCAAGAAAATGGGGCAAAATTTAACTTTGAAATGATCACAAAGATTTGTGCCATTGATTTTCCAAAAATCAAATGTATTTGATAATATAGGCCTTTAACTATTAGTTTCACCATCTGGGATGTACAATGTACACTCATTTGAAGGAGGGTATCAAAAAATATTGAGCTTACCAGCAAAATCTATCGTTCCGTCCGACACCAAAACTACTTTCTGCTGTCAGACTTTAAAGGGTTAATAGATCATTAGTTTGCAGTGCTATAATTTAGAGTTCCATGATACCTTGATCTGACATGAATATTGTAGAGTTTCAAGAAACAGCCTTTCACCAGTAGACAAAAGAATGGTGAAAATTTTCTGGTGTCGGACGGAACACTTTTTGGAACACACCCATAATCGCTCCTAGTAGATCTAATCTATCACAAACATGTTCAGTACCATTTTCTGTGTGCTTCCGGTCGTCCTTTTTATCTCTTGTCGAAAAAATACAACAGCCGAAAGCACGTGTGCTCCCTGCGTCTACAAAGTACAAAAATATTAGTCGATGTATGATGAAAGTCAGCGCGGATTCCATCCAACCTCGGCCTAGGGATGCCCTTGTTGTATACAGGTAATGCGTACGTTGCACCGATGAGCATTCGAGGTTGGAGCTTAGCCGTCGGTTGCCTAATCCCTTTTTTCCTTGGAGATCCAGAACAGTGGTCGCTCCCAAGATTTGATCCCTTTCTTTTTCTGTCATTACAGGTATTTCCATGACCGTCATTAATACGCCATCTCATATTCTCACGGGCATAAACTGCTGGAACATGACAAAGGATCAGTGGAATAGAAGAATTTTTTATACAACAGATTATCCTGAAAATTATAAAAACGATACCGATTGTGCTCAACTGCTAATAGGTAAGCTAATGAAAAATATTGTCACCGACGTGTCTGTTGACAGGCATGACAGGCCGTACATCTGCGTGGGAGTACGTTCGTGATGGACTAGCCGGAAGATTAATTAGTACACTTCCGACTTCTAACCGTCTTTATGCAAACCGTCGGCCACGAAACTTCCGCACTCAGAAAATAGTCCAGCCATCGTTTTTACGGCGGCAAGAGTTTCAAGGCGTAAACATTACAATGCAGGTCATGTGTATTGAATTCGATGAAAATCCCCGATTAATTTTTGAACGAAATGGGTGATTTCAAAGTTGATTTTAATACTGCTTTAATGCATTGTAAAACCGGTGTTAAAACCAACTTTGAAATCACCCAATGTGATCTCTCTTACCCCTGGTCTGGTCACGTACCAGAAGAATAATAATTAGGGATGTTTAGAAATCAAACGATAAACGTAAACTTTACGACAACGTTCTTTTTCATACTACTACTACACATTAACCAGATTTTATTTTGCGTCTTCGGTACAAAAATAACGTTGTCGTTGACGTTGACGTTTATCGTTTGATTTCTAAACCTCCGTATAATAATAATGGTCACGTTCCAGTAGGGGAAGGAGCAGGGTGAACGTTCTTATAATATGAGTGATGGCAGAGGCTTTCCATATCGTGATCGTACCCTCGCGAGAGTATTTTGTTGACGAGATTGACTGACACAAGGTCATCACAAATTATAGAGTATTGATTGATTTTGTATACGGTGAGGTTGAACGTATATGGGGACAGCCTGAGCGTTACGCTCATCCTTACCTTTAGTGCTAAAGGATTCAATGACGGAGGAAACGCCAAGATGACCAAAGTCAAGCTGGCGACAGTGTTCTTGAATAATAGTGAGTTTTCGCAAGCCTGACGAAATACGAAGTACGAAATACGAATTTCTACTTCATTTCCATGATCTAATGACGTTTCAGGAGATGTTTGGTACCATAAAATGTCCCTGCTGCCAGAGCGTCTTTTAACATATCCTGTAAGACCGAGAGAGTTTTGGTGCACCTTGAATTTGTAAATTTCCACTTCGTAGCTACGAAGTGGAAAGGAAAGATAAATTTCAAAGTGTAATATACACTGCAACTCTAGTATCGGTCTTGTATCATACGCTATTACGCACTTGCAGCAGGCGATATTTGTGGCACCAACCATCTCCAGAAATAAATTAGGTCCTTGAAGCGAAGTCCAATTTCGTATTACCGAGTTTTTCGTCAGGTTTGTGAAAACTCGGTAATAGCATAAAAGAATCAAACATAAAGGTTTAACTGCGAACGATGTAGTAACCAAGGGATACACTTCATGTGTTGCCACCAGATGTCTCTCACTGCCTGAATTTTGGCTTTACGTAATAGGGAGGAGCTTCTTAACTTTTTCTGTGGTGATGGGGTACATGAATCTGTCAACGCTATGCCTTTAGTTCCATTTCTGAGGATAACAGAGATAATGTCGGCGTCATTTCGTATAGTGTTCCATGTGCAGATGTAATGTACATGTACGTAAGCCTTTTCAAATGTACAAAGATGAAAGCCACGGTCTCTCTCCTTGTCTTTTGTATGGAAAAACTGAGATATGACAGCACATTTTTCTGAATATGCAGGTTATTTCTGGTAACATAATCTATTTTGAATTTCATTTTTGATAAGATCAGCAAAAACGACTCATTCATAGTTCACAACTTTGCATTCTTGTGATAAAATGGAACTAACTTTGAATTTCATTGATAATCCCTTCAAACATGATATGGTCCATAAAAAAACCCAACTTATCCATTTTGCCGTCTTTGTATTCAAGTGACATGCCCTAATGTATCACGTGGGTGTAATCCATTTAGCTGGCAGATGCTGTCGAGACTGGGGCAGTGCTATACTATAGTTAGAACATTCTTTTGAAAAATATCCTCGATCAAATACTGAAGCAATATTTTAAGTAAGGCCCTTGAGACATAAGTCTTTTTGAGACTTTGACTGCTTTCTATTTCTGCCATCACTCATGAAGGTTCTGCATGTATAAAATAGGAGCAGTCGGCCGCGCTTATTGCCAAAAGACGGCAGCAAAGTTCCAGCGGACCAAAATAGAAAATTTTTCTGATTGGTGCTCAGTCAACCATGAATTCATTTTGGTTCCTGAAGCCACCGCTAGGGCTAGGAGGCTTCGGTTCTGGCTGCTATCTTTGCGGCATAAAGTTGTCACGGATCTATTTATGTTGACATCACGGGTTATTTTTAGAATGGGGTACCCGTAGCCACGTGGGTGCTAAATGTAATCGAACATGTCGAATCGCGCGGAATGGCAATACCAAGAAGTTTCTTGACGGTATGTTTGTAGTGTTGCAGATCTGTAACAAAAGCTCAAAATCATCGCCGTTTTTTAGACCGGGAGAGAATGAAATTTTACGGGAAAATGGACTCCTACAATGACGTCAGCAATAAAATGGCAGCCAGAACCTAGCGGCGGCTTTGGGAACCAAAATGCCATGAATCGGTCCGCTATGCATTAAATTGAACCGTTGCAGTGACTCCTATTGATCAACAGGGCCCATATTCGTAAAACCTTGCTAGACTTAGTTACCGGGTACTTGCTAAAGTGCCCAGTTTGTACAGGCCAATAACTAGCAACCAACTAAGCTAGGGAGTTTTTATGAATATAGGCCCTGACTGATAGCTCCTATGACTCCACATTTCAGCTCCTAGAGGATATTTAGTGCAACTAGATTTTAGAGACTCATTTCGTATAGAAAACACTGCAAACTGTGCGTATGACTTCATAGAATTCCGGGACGGCCCATACGCGTATTCCCCGCTAAAGGGCCGGTACTGCGGCAACATCCATCCACCAATGATCACCTCAACCTCCAGGTACCTGTGGAGCCGGTTTAAATCGGACGACACTATTGAGTATTTAGGATTCAAAGCTGAAGTAATGTATATAAAAGATCCAAATGGTAAGTCATCAGTGCATTACTGATGTGTAAATGCAGCGTGTCCGTTCGCCTTAGGCTGCTTTTCCACGAGACGTTTGCGGGCGCGGTTTCGGTGGCGGGAGCGGGTGCGAGTGATCGATCCAACGTATTTCCCTATAGCTGTTTCACTCGCACCCGCTCCCGCCACCGAAACCGCGTCCGCAAACGTCTCGTGGAAAAGCAGCCTTAAGACGGTGGCGGACTGGAACGTAAGCAACGCGTCGGGAAAGCGTTCAACCAATCAGGGAGGCGGTAACACAGACCGAAACACCTATCGAAGAATCTGATTGGCGGAACGCCTGCACGACGCATTGCGTACGCGCCAGTCTGTCACCGGCTTAAAGCGGTCCATCCACGTACATGTACATGTACAATAATTGCACAATATGGGGCCCAAAATGGGTATGCTTCTGGCATAATGGATGGAAGAAAGATTGGCAATAATATTGCCCATTTTGATCCTCATATTGTACAATAATATTGCACGTGGATAGGCCGCTTTAGGTCCACTTTAAGCTTTTGTATGCCCTGTATGTAGGCCTCTATGCCCTGATCAGTATGATCACCTGATGTACCAAATACGACTAAGTGGAACTTTCAATGCATTCCGAAGTGCATCATGTACTGTCTGCTCTGAATATCAACCAAAGCCAGACCTAAAACCTCGGCATCAGACGTACTGTCCCAAACGTTATTAGCATTAGAACTCAACCATTGGGGCCGTGGTAACGCGAGAAGCCGTCGAAGTACGCGAGACTATCGATTTTCCTGCCTCCTCCGAGAGGAGAGCAGTCAACCTGGGCATGCATCCAAGCGTCACCCAATTCAATTACCAGAAGAATGTTCACTAAGAATCTAATTTGTATCAATTTTGAAACGAATTATCATCAATTTTGTAACAAATGATCGCATAATTCTATTTTGCAGCTACAGAGATACATGTAGACAAAAGCAGGAATTTTACAGGTACGTGATTTATATTTGATGAAGATGAATCTTCATCAAGATGACTACTGTTCTTCGTATTACATATTTTATACGTACATGTATACGATGATGACGAGTTTCGTATGTCATTTCGAATCGCACATCCACCTGAATGTGTATTGTAAGGACACGCGCGAATTTCACCCGTCACATACATGCATCAGTACTACACTTAAAAGCATTATTCTCAAGCCGGTGACAGACTGGCGCGTACGCGACGCGTCGTGCAGGCGTTCCGCCAATCAGATTCTTCGGTCGGTATTTCGTTCCGTTTTACCGCCTCCCTGATTGGTTGAACGGTTTCCCGACGCGTTGCTTACGCGCCAGTCTGTCACCGCCTTTAGTATCCTTTTATTATTTTTGTCATTTTCGTTAATGAAATGACAAGGTCATGGAGACCAGGGGTCTGTTTCATAAAGTGATTTTAAGCTAATGGTACCATTAACTTCAATGCATTTTCCATTTGGTTAAAGGTACCTTTAGCTTAAAGTCACTTTATGAAACAGGCTTTGCCACTGGGATTCAACTCCTCACCATTCGCATAATTAAAAGCATCAGTGTCAGGACTTCTAATCGAGGACATCAACAGCCTGTGTCTGTGGGGTCAGCAATGTCGACCGTCACCAACAGGAAAAGCTGGACCCCGAATGCCAGACTTCTCTGACCTTTAGAAATGCGATTTTGGTGTATAATGCAGTACACCGATATCAAACGCCTTCACTCGCACTCCCGAAATAATCGCGGCCCAAATGAACAACAAAACTCTTATGTCGACCTTTCTTCCATTTCTTTATAAAGAATTTCGTTTTTTGGCAAAAATAATTTTCCTAAGTTAATCCCTGATGTTATCTTAAGTACGCAAAGATCTTTTTCTACAGCAGTCGCCCAATATCCCGTCGTAACATAGCTGTCATTGGGAGTCGAATCATATTCTCATCTCACTCAATTTCCCCGATACAGTCAGATTAATGTTGTGACCGGGTCTTCACGGCATACTTACACGGCCCTGACAGAAAGTCGTGCATACTAAGATTGTAGCGAAAAAAGGAGATTACTGCAGTTTCTTACAGTATTCCGAGCCTTGGTGTTTCCCTGTTTTTTTTCTATTGATTTATCGCATGGAATGGGAAAAATGCTTCTGTACATGATCAGGATTACTGAAAACAGTAATTCGTTGAATCGAATGATAGGATTAAGAACAGGCGGCTTCACAGCCTCCTGCTGAGTCACAAAGTGAGCAAATTGTCACCATACAGTACAAGCAGTGGACGAGCACTGAAGCAGGCAGTAGGCTATACCGTAAGGCTGGAGCGGCTGGTGATCACCGTAAAATGGCCAGCAGCCTTCCCCTACGTTTTGTTGAAGAACTACTTGTCTGTTCGTGCACCAGTACCATTCGACAAAGAATGATAATGGTGATTTGGGGGCTAAAGCCTTGTTCACACTGGCGGCGCGGTGCGATGCGTTGAAAAAATCGTCAAGCGGTGTCAGTTTTGACATAGCGCGGCGCGGTTGCGTGCGGTGGTCATGATTAGCGGAAGTGACATCATTCATGTCATTCAAATTGTGCCAGATATGCCGGTATCCTCACGCGGCAAACGATTCGACGCGGAAAAATACATGTACTGTAGGAGCGATCGGGGCGGTGGAAATCGCTCGTCGCGCCGGGTCCTACCGCTTCTTACCGCATCGCGTCGCACCGCAAGTGTGAACAGCTATAGGCTTAACAGTGGAAACAATTAAGGCGCGAAAAGTTTCGCATCGCATCGCGCCTGCAGTGTGAACAAGGCTTCAGTCTCTAAACTGTCGAAACTACCGGTAATTGAAGGCAATTAGGCCTACACTCGGAGGACTGCTGCGATGTTGGACAAGCAAGCGGGTGCATGTTGCTTCGTGACACATGAACTTGTGGGTCCACCCTTCATAATTCGGCTGCTGATAAAAAGACACAGAGATAGACACCTGTTAAATACATGACATTGTATACTTATTTTGTATTATTTTATTTCGATCCAACGCAGTTGGGGAACAGGGAGACATGGGTAAAGATGATGATGCTGATTTTCAAGGTTTGTGTCGTCGCTGACATACAGTTTTCTTTGATGTGGTTTTCTCATAATGTATGATCGGTTTTTTTTGTGGGGTTTGGGTTAGGGTTAGGGTTGGGGTAAGGGTTAGTTTGTGTTGTCACTTTGTTGCTTGTGTTACTTTTAGTCCCCGGTCAACCCTTTGTCGTAATATAATGGCATGATTTGCTGTGGGGAATCTGAACTTCCCAATTCTATCAGACTTCTCCCTAATTCCTACCTTATTGTATACCTACCTGTAGTATCGGTGTTGATATAACCGTCTGTGGTTAGAGTTGCTTCGTGGTTGCCCTATCCTTCAACCGATCCCATGGAATTTACGATAGCCTTTACGTTCACCTAGTTACTGCAGGGGCGTAGCTAGCGGGGGGGGGGAGGGGCAAATGCTCCCAGAGCAAAAAGGTACATGTACAAAGCAAATGTTTCCTCTAAAAGGTCATTTTCCCTCTTCGAGCCAAGTTATTTTGGTGTCACATGTCGGGAAAATGCATCTGAGAAGATGTAGATTTCTGTTCTGCATACCTGCCGTGTATTTATTGGCAAGAAAGCATGAATTGGTGGTCCTTGTGTAGCAAATTTAGTAGTTTCCTCTTCCTAGATGTATCTAGTTCTCTGATTCTTACGTCACTGTGACGTTTTACGCCAAAAAGTTCCCCCACTACACTAGGCGCAAGTAGACGTCTACAGGTACATGTAAAGCTGCTCCCATCATGTTGCTTCTGCTGCAGCTGCTTCTCTCATGCACTCGAATGTCAACGACACATCGGTGACGACCAGTGATCAGAAATCGAGTGTATCTCGTCGGGATTTTGAAAGCGAAAGCAGTAAAATATGATGTCTGCGAAAACGTCAGCAGTGACATCTCGTGTTGCATCATTCAACTGAAATGTCTTGCTTTGCTATGTTGCTAAGCGACCAACGTTACAGATGAGTTGCAGAAATAGAATTAGGTCAAAGTCAAACCGTACGTCATGATGCCGTTTTGACCACCACATTAGGGATGTTTAGAAATCCAACGATAAACGTAAACTTTACGACAACGTTAATTTTGATCACATCAACCAGATTTTATATTGCATTTTCGGTACAAAAATAACGTTGTCGTTAATGTTTACGTTTATTGTTTGATTTCTAAACCTCCCTATTTTTGCGATCACGTCTTTTGATTCGGCTTTATGACGTGTGGTTTGACTTTGGTGGCGTTGCTGGGACGATGACCTAATTCGATTTCTGCAACTCATGTCACATCAATCGGAGTTTGATAATCACAAAGTTTGGGCAGCATTGACAAACCTTATTCCTCCAATGACAAACATATATATTAAGTGTTTATTTTTCATTTTTCAGTATGCAGAATAGCCTTAAATGAATATAGTACGCCATCAAGATTAGAAGGCACCATCTCGTCCACAAACAGCATTCCCAGTTGGGAGATATCACGCTCCGAAAACCTGCCATTTAATTGTACCTGGGAGATCAACGCACCCAGTGATTATAAGGTAAGGATGTTTGTTACCCAGAAATCTCTGTTCCCTTTCCTATCACGATCAGGCCTAGCTTTGGCTGTCAATCCCGTTTCAACATGATTGCAGAATGGCAGCGCTCTATTGCAAGATCACGTGACTGACGCCAGCCGTGCGCAAAGTAGCATCACACAAGTTTTAGACGATGTAGCCAGACCCTCGGTAGTCAGACCGAGGATCTGGCTGCGCGAGATTACCGCTTTTACTCGATCGGCAAAGATTTTAGTTTGTTCTGTGGGTTCGAGGTAGCGCTGTGGTGTTCTCGATTCCATATCCTATTTCTTTCATGCATTGCGCCCGGCATTGCCTAATATGTGATCCAAATTTGAAGACGAAGGGAACGCAGGTGTAACGTTTTTCAGTGTGCCCATTTTTCTGTGTGACTCCCATTGTTTGGTACACACTGGGAAACACTCTGTTTCTCAGTGTGTCGCTCAGTGTCAGGTCGCGCCTTATTCCGTTATACGGCACACGGACCACACTGAAAAACGTTACACCGGTAATAGGAGCAGCCAGCCGCGCTTATTGCCAAAAGATGGCAGCAACATTCTAGCGGACCAATATAAAAGAATGTTCTCTTGATTGGTGGTCAATCAACCATGAATTAGTTTGCTAGGCATTGAATTGGGCCGTAGTGACACTATTGGTCAACTCGCTGACACTGAGCATTTTTTGCCGACGCAACCATTATTTTCTTGACCTTTTCTTTCATACATGTATGTACATGATCAGGCGGAATTTATGATCGGCGCGGAAAAAACACTTGTCAAAAACGGTCGTCGGGTTTGTTTTTTTCACTTTCGGGAAAATGATGGTCGGCGGATTCGTAATCCAACAAATAAAAAAGTGTGGCCTAAAAGATGATGACGAAAAAAATGTAGACTGCAACGTAAAATGTGAAGAAGAGTAAATCAAGAAAGGAAAAAAGGAACGAGAAGAAAAATGGAGGAGAAGAAAAATTAAAGAGAAACGATAAAGAAACAAGAAACAGTTAACTCATCTATCCCCATAGTCCAGCAGACGGCATCTTCAGTCAAAGTTTTCTCACATCCTCTGGCACTGATTGAAAAATATTTGAAGAAATGTTGTTCCTGTGAACCATCTGAAGAATACTTCTTCAAATTTTTTCCAATTCTTTTCCAAGGATTTACGAAAATGTCAACAGAAGATACTGTCTGCCCAAACCTGGGAGAAAATGAGTTAAACATTTCCCTGCCTATTTTTTCTGTAATTTCTCATTTTCTTCTTCAGATATCGCTTCGTTTTTTGTACATAAAAGGTATGATTTCGAAAACATGCAAACATGGCGCTATAGAAATTTACGATGGTCGGTCACTCGAGTCCGATAGGCGAGAGAAACTGTGTACCAATGATGCAATCGACTTCCTGTCCAAATACAATCGAGTGATGATTAGACTTTACACTTTAAATGATAACCAGCGTGCCTCATTCCAAGTCCAGTATACATTGTTCAAACCAGGCTCCTCAGGTAAGCTTTATGTTGTTTTTAGCGAATTTGTCCCATTTTTCGCGGAAGGCGACGAAATGCCCCGCTGAAATACGCTAGGAAAACTCTAGCCGTTCCGGTGTAATGTTTTTCACTGCCCCTCGCTCGTTTGCCAGTGCCTCCCAACAAAAGATTGACGGAATAAGCCGCGAAGTGACAATGGGGGAGGCACTGATCAACATGTCTTTCTGTATTTGAGTGCCCGCCGAACAATAAAGCGGGCATTGTCATACGGGGGGCATTCTCATACATTACACCTGTACAGCGCGTTTTTCTGCTGCTCCGTGAAATTCTGCTGCTATGCACTCACAGCGCCCTGGGGAATAACTTGTTCAGAAACAAGGGTTTCAAATCAGTGAACGGTTGTAACTTAGATGAATTGGTTTTCAAACAAATAAATGAATAGAAAAAAATTAAAAATATACATGTAATGTCTTTGTCGGGATTCGAACCTGCCAACTGCAGCGTACGGAGCAGCAGAAAAAAACGCTACACCGGTACAGGCGGAAAATCTGTCAGTGTTTCCGTATATCAACACTAGCAGATAGATTCGACACGTTTCCCTATTGTAAAGTCACAGCTTATTCCGTCAGACAGTAGCAGGGGTACGGAGGATGGTTGTCTTGTTATAGGACCGCAAAGACAGTTCGTGTCCGGCAGTTCCGGAGTCGACTTCGTTGTTGTTGTCGATTTTCTCGCAATGACAAAGAAAAAGTAAAGAAAGGTGAAAAAAAGTCGAATTTCGTCAAGTTTACATCGAAAGATAGCAAGGGACACAACAGCAGGGTGACACTCAATGATGGAGAACACTCAAAAAAGGTTACACCGGTAATAATTCGTTACTTTCCACATGTATATACATGTACATCAAAAATAGATAAGAGAGGAATCTATTTTTGATGTACATTTATATTACAAATTGTGCTCCGCCTGAAAGGTCTACATATATGGTTATAAATTTAATATACTTATATGAACGAAGTGACTGAAATAAATGAAAATTCGCGATGAAGCTTAATAATAGTCCCGCCGAGTGTAAAAAGGACTGATGAAATATTCTCCAATATTTCCCAACATTTATGATGATAAATTGAATGGAACTAAATCTTTTAAAACACGGTTCTTTATGCAGCCATTTTGTGACACAACTTACCACAAGAGGCTGTTAAACTTATCCATTTTCTTTACGGGATTAGCAAAATGCTTTATTTTAATCCTGGCTTAAATACTTTCATTGCATCTAATAAGTTAAAAGGAAAATTGGGCAAAATAATTGATGCATGTGTAGAAAAAAATTTGACGCACTCATTCGATTACATTTTTAATCCACGTAAAACATAAAAAAGTGAGGATGTCCGGAAGTTGCGTCATTGCATCAGGACAAAAATTGGTTGGTCAATTCCTGACACAGGGACGATGCGTTTATATTGCCCTACATAGTTTTGTAAGTGACAGTGTTGTTGGTCAGTGCAGATCTACAAACAACTGCTGCCAGCTTGGAGTGAAATTAAATGGTATGTGGGTTTATAAAGTTCGTCTTTCCGTCGCAATCGGTATAAAGGATAGATTACCGTTGAGGCGGTGCGGACCGCAAGTGCTGAGCTGTGGTTATCCCACTTCGATCGGAGCTCGCCAGATTCCGGTTAAGGATCAGTAAGCCTGGGCTTGCTTCGATCGGAGAGAGCGGAAACTTTTCAAGGGTTAGTGACAGTGGCGGAAGCATTCTTAACATCGATCCTCGTGTCACCACACCGATATAAGACCGCGGGAGAGCACTTTGTGCGTGGAGAGTTTCTGAAGTTGAATATCAGTGTCGCGGTTACTTGATCGTAGAATCCAGTGCGTTTGATCGAATACACGTTACACGTGGATTGAAAATTGGATAGGATTTACACCAGGATTTTACATAATTGTTCGGAAAATCTCTATGTGCCCCACCGCCCAACAGCAGGAAGTCCCTGCCAAAAGGAGAAAGGATACCCTGCATATTTCGTGGTAAGCAGCATATANTGTCTCAGATATAATGAATTATGGCAGTAAGTGTCGGCCGTATTTGATTGGCTGATATTGTTTTCTTTATGACCTTTCGAATGAATGAATCTATCTTTGGTATCCTGCTGTGCTGACAATGTGGCGCGTGGGTCGGGCCCGTGGGCATCACAGGATCGACCGCCGATCCGTAGCCTACCAATATTGGTCTGTACAGAGAGATCGAGATGCCAAGAGCCCGTGTGTGGGAACATTTCTCTTCAACGTGAATACAACGGCTCACGAATTGCCCGGAGGTTGACATCGATCTATACTATACATCGGCTCTCGCATAGAAACCAACACTTCAGATTCAAATTGCGGCTAACTAAATTTGCCTGTGATTTTCTCTTTGTCTGTGACTGCAGCACGTCGTTTAAAAGCAGGATTCTGAGGGAATCTATCGTACTATAAAAGGATGGCTAATTCCAATGTCGAATTAATGTCCCAAATATGTGTTATCATGTCTAAATTACGAATCGTTGTGTGGACGTATTGACACATTCCAAGACATGTGGCCGTAATCTTGCGATATTGGCATTGTCCGCTTATTGTTAATGAACATTTGTCGATTATGAATTCGGACATTGATTGGCTCGTAATTAGCTATTATAGATAAGTACACGTCGCCTTAAGACAATTAATTCTCCCTGGAGTATCCATTTTGAAACGCGCGGAGGTACGACGATCCGAGTTGTGGAACAGGTGGAAACATTTTGTGCGATCGAACAAGCCCTAGCAACATTGATTGAAGATCGTGAAATATTGGATACGTGCCGTGGGTGAATGAAACCAGGAATAGCATTTGTTATCTCTTACCAAGTGGCACTGTGCCACTACATGGTGAACGGCGAGTTTACATTATGGAGGGCAAGACGAATAATCTGTGGTGAAACTGGTTTCATTCGTAAAAGGATTATTGTCGATTTTTTTCACGAGGATGAAGGATGTATTACTGGAACCTCGAACCATTGACTGGATTGAGACGTCCTCGGCAGTGTAGGATTAAAGGCGTTGAAATCACATTACCCCTGTCGGCCATGTGAATACTCGGCTTCATGTTCCATACGACTCAGTGGCGGAAATTCCTTTCATCTCTGTCCTCTATCCTGCCGTAAGCCGATTGGGAGAAAACATCCTCTCATAATGACTCTTCTTCATCATGTTGACCGTACTTTGTGACTTCTTTATTTAACAGGGAGGATACGTGAAATCAGAGAAAATGTCTCGTACCGCCGCTGTTCCATGTGTTGGGCCGGGAATCCTGGAAGTGGAAACACTACCTCCGGAATATGACCTTGTCACCAATCACTTGGAGTCACTAGCCGATGGATTCCTCGGTAAGTTGGTATATGATGTCTAGATATTGTTTGTGACACTTTTAGTAAAAATCAGTCTTTTTTGTAGTAGAACCACCCTTACCAATGATGTTGAAGCTTCATGAAAGAACAGACCGTTTCGGAACAGACCGTTTCGGTTCTCTCCTATGATTATCTCAAGCAGACAACGCCTCTTAGATTGGCTTATAAACCACTAGAGTTCTTTATTCCTGGATCAAGTAGTCATAAAAATGATACTGTTTACCCACAGACTACACGCTTTCACATGAACGCCGAGAAACGCAATATTTCCGCATCACATGTCTGTTATTCTCCTCACATAATTTCGCTTCATGCATAAACCATCCGAGCAGTCAATCCAGACGCTTGGAATATGGCTGTCACAAGTGCGCCATCTGTCGCAAGTACTCACGTTGGCTCTTCTGTATCAGCCAATGCGGCGTCGCGACTGTCTGACCGTGTGACGTCACGAAATGATTGCGACGGCTGATTCGGGATTGGACCAAAGTTTGATAGTACTTGTTACATAACGGAGCAGCGTGCCTGGGGACGCTGCTCAGTCACTCCGACTGCAAGTATCGGTTAAATATGACTTGTTAGGTTTGTGACAGTATCACCACCACCATGTGATCGCTTCAGGATAGATTTTTACTTTCGTGGTTTATTTTGATTAGGTGCCGACCCGCATCATCTCGAAGATCTTGCTTTGGAGATGGCGGACGACGAGGCATCCACCGACTCTGTGCAGCCGTCACATCCCAACTCGGAGGGAAGCTTGCACTCCACGCCGTTGAATGCTTCTATCGGTACGTACAGCACAGCGGATACTAGCCACAATATGGATTCGACCAGGAGTTCCCCGGAAAAGCCTTTACGGCACGCGTTGGATAAGACCATAAGAGATTCCACAAACAACTCAAGTTCTGTTGAGGTAATCGTTAAAGATGGAGAAGTACCACGTGCTAACGCTCCAGGTAGGCCACCACCTGTCCTGAACTCCAGAGATTCAAGATTAACCCGCCAAGATAGCGGAACGCAGTGGTCACCACTACCAAAACTATCCCGTAGATTCCCGAGTTTGAAACTCACTCGAAACTTCAACCGGATAGGGTCCTTGCGCAGTCATGTCTCCGCTGGGTCTACCCCCAGTTTGGCGGAGAGGAGGCGTAAAATGGCCCCTGCCATTACCATCACCATGGACGATTCGGAAAATGACTCTGCTGTCAGTGATTACCTGAGTCCAGAAAAAAACTATAAAAAGGACAATAAAGTCCAATTTAGCGGAGATGATAATAGCCTATACGGGACGCCCAAGGAGGACCTACCTCCATGGGGCGAACAGAAATCCGTAAGTTCTGCTATCTACCTACGAGATCAGATTATATCATTCTTTCAACCATCGGATAATAAACTTGCAATGAAACTTTTCGGCAACAAAAATGCACTCATGAAGGAAAAACGTCGTCAGCAAGCAGTCGGAAACTGGGTTATTCATCCTTGCAGTAACTTTCGGTAAGTGATACATTCTACTTCAATTTTTGATTTTTGTTTCAGGGCTTTAAAAAAGTGTCGCTGTTCGTTGACTGGTGCTTGTAGGAATGGTGACTTTTTGTTGCTTGTGACCTCTGTTGTCATTGTGAAAATGTCACTCTGACGAAAGTATACGACCCAATGAGTCCTGCAATGAGGAGGGCGAGTTTTTGTTTATCCCGACAGGTGGCGCTGTGAGCGAAGTGACCTTAGCGACGTCATTGACGTCATTTTTACATTGACGTTGCGCCATGAGAAAATGACCTGTACATTTTCCTACAGGAATAACAGGACAAAACGTATGTAGTTATCGGTATCACATTTCGTCGTTTTAAGGAAAAAACAATGAAATTAGAGAATTTTCATCTACTACAAGTTGAAGTTTTACTGTCGGGTGTCAAAACAAACCAGTTATTTTCATGCTAGAAGTAAACTGAAATAACATTAGAAAAAAGACATTTCGGTCACAACGCTCGCAGCGACACCATGTGGTGCTAGTACAGCGCCTTCCTCATTCGTTTTCGAAAAAAAGGTTTTCCCTGGCCTGTAGCCCGAGGTCGAATTAATCTCCGCAGAGGAATTTACTGCTAATTCACTTTGTCATCATCCATGTTCCTTTCCTCGTCCCTGGTCCTTCAGTCATTAGCGATGAATGTTGAAGTAAATTCTACTCTTCTCATAGTCATGTAAACACAAACCGAAAATAATCTTAAAAAGAAATAAGGTACGGTAACTTTTTTCTCAAAAAGACACGGTTCTGTTCTGCATTCTATTCAGCTAGGGTACCGACTTAACAGGTCGAAGTTTCGACGTATGTGTATGTTGCAAAAAGAGTCAAAACACTGTCGAAACATGGCAGCTGCTTGTTGTAACGAATAACGTAGTTGAACAGAAGGTGCGTTGTGAATGAAGGCGTTGCAGGTGCACTTCTCAAGGAGCGTACCACATCACGTCAGCAAGTCTAGCAAATAATGATTTATTTAGAAAATGAACTAATAAATATCGACGTGAACTTCTCACAGCACCAGTGTCATTGACACTCTGAGAAACAAGGGAAACGGGGGCTGATAATAAGTTTGGACGCCATTTATTGGTAGCATTCCGAACCTTTTTAGAATTTTTTTCTTTTGACGTGTTCGAGGGTGTTTCTTTTCTTCCAGCTGTTTTCCATGTATCGACGTGACGTGACAATGGGGAACCCGCCCTGTGGTTTATCCCCGACAGGTCGGCGCTGCGAGCGGTTAAAACGACGTCATTGACATCATTTTAGATGTTGAAGTTGCGTCGTGAAAAAACTTCCTGTACATTTTTCTACAGGAAAAATCACACAAAAGACGTTGCTTTTATCGCCATCTTATCTCTTCATAGTAAAAAAGGAATGAAATTAAAAGAAAATTTCATCCGCTACACGATTATGTAAGTTTGACTGTTGGACGACCAACACAAATGATTCCTTTGCACGCCAAAAATAATGGAGATATCGTTAGAAAAAAGAGACTTCGGTACAACCGCTCGCAGCGCCACGTCGTGACGTTAGTGTGCAGGTTCTCCATTAAAACTGCATGAACCTAAGTTTTCCGATATACTACCAGTACTCCTGGTCTGACTTGCTCTCCATCTTCAAAGAACTTCGTTCGAAAATGTACTTTCGGACCAGTTGGTCGATACTGGGCATGTACCTAATCGTGATCTCAAGAGAAAAGTCGGCAATCATTTTAAACTACCCTAGGAATTCGCATGCTTCATTCATTATGTACTCCATGGTAGATAATTAATTGAGGAGCCTTGCGGCTCGTGGTAAAGTTTACATGATCGATTTTTAAGTGCTGATATCGTACATGTTGATTATCATGCCCTTCGTTCACGTACGTAGGTTAAACGGTCTTTTGATGTGATTCTAGGTATTTACATCGTTAATGGAGGATCTCCTAGCGAGGAAAATACAAGGAGATCCTTGTGTAATGAACAGTCATTGCCGGTGATGTTGAGGAGTGTAGGCAGGTTGCTATGCCTTACGAAATATTTCTAAGTATTACGATCAAACCCAAAGAGGACGAACAAACTGACTGTACTTTATAGATACGAAGGACGAATTTCAGCATGAAGCCTAGTTCATTCGACGCACGACCTTCGTCGTCCGCCGCGCGATCAAACTCTGGACGCCGACTTCGCGGAGTTGATTCATAGTCCTTCGTACTTCAGCGACGGCGACGCGTTATGAAGAGTCAAGTACTCAACAGTCTCGCGGCCGGATGCCCGTTGCCGACCAAATCGCGCGATGGGGTCTGTGTCGAACGCGAGATCGGTCGCCGACGATGGTCGCGCGTCGAAGTGTGAACTAGTCTTTAGTCCTCGATTTACTACTTCGCCAGCTCTCCTCTTTTTTTGTACAATGGACCGTCCTATAACTATGATACTTGCCTCGTCCATGTCGTCACACATTATGACTTATAGATCCTATAATGGACAAAAAAATTCATTCTTGACTCGATTCTACCAAGATAGAACTATCTTGGTAACATTTGGACAACATTTCTGAGCGACACGATCTTTTGACTGGTCAGCGAAATGAAATTATACCAACATTGAACAAGACGTTTGAAAACTCTTCCCCTCTATACACGGGAGACAACATTGTCCAACAAGTTTGGGGAGCGCGGTGGCACAATGGTTAGAGCGTTGGGCTCGTGATCGGAAGGTTGCGGGTTCAATTCCTGACTGTGTCACTCTGTATACTCTCAACTGGCCTGAAATGTCCATGCGTGCGCTGGATTGTAGCTGCCCTTGGTTTCTACAGAAAGGTTTCTGGATTAGGCTGGGTAATAATGTGAAGTGCCTTGACACTTAAATGTAAAAGGCACTATAAGCCCACACATTATTATTATTATTATTAAGTTACTAATAATTGTTGCAAGAATGTTGCCAATGCCATGTGTTCACAGACCTCGTCAGTAACAACCAACATCGAGAGCCGTTTCCTAACTTTCTACGACGGGTCGATCGTACATAAATNTTAAATATTCTGTTTGACACAGAAATAATTAAGAGAAAAATAATTTTCAACTTTTGGGAAAGTTTGATAGTGATGGTATCATAAGCCTGTCTTCCAGTGGGCTAAGTGTATTACTACGCCGATATGGAGTGGCTGCATTGAAATATCGTGCGAAATTACCCCTCATATTTTCAGTACCCCCAAACCCTGAAATTATCACGGTCAACCCACAACGAAAACTTTATGGTTTGAAGCATTAGGCTAGGGGTATGTTGTGTCCAAACGGTTCCTTCCAACGAAACTCTGGGACCAATCTATGAGCACGGGCATCTCGCCATTTCTAATGGTAAATGCATTGGCCACGCATTACAGGTACGTGACCGTCAATCATGTCTATGGACGCGCGCTCATTTTATTGTGTGGTAAGGGGCTTACAGGTCGACATTGCGTCTTGAAGCAACTCGACGGATCCGTCGCAGATCAAAAAACCACCACGCGCAGGTCGACATTTCAGCGATTGAGAGGAACTCGGAGCAACTGACAGTTACCTCGAACAGCCACAGCACGCTCATGTCATGCATGTCGACAGCGCGTCGTCCATGCCCTCGGTCCATTTCAACAACTAGTCGTCGAAAAGTAGAACATGGGCAACTCGCCGCAACGAACGGATCCGGCAGTTGCTCGGAGACGCGAACGCGCTCAGGTCGACAAAATCGGCAACTTCCATCGCCGGAAAGCTAGTTGCCGCGAGTTGCTTCAAGACGCAATGTCGACCTGTAAACCCCTGTAAACATCGTCACTTTCATCTTCACTTTCGACATGTTGGAGTCGTAATAATAATGGTTAGACTGTACCCACACCATTACCAACACTGGTATTATGGCGTGCATTATTAAGTCAGCATTTCAGACCATAGCTTCTCTGGTTTTTGGACAAAAGGATACTAGTACTCAGAATAATATGGCAAAAGAAGTACGTACGCATATTGAGTAAGACGATTAGCGAAGAATTCCCTGTACTCCCTGATAAATGTAATTCATCATCGGCTGCGTAATGTAAGCTGCTTAGTAAAAAGAATGGCGGCGCGTTTTTTCCTAATCAATGCAGTGCTAATTGTTCAAAATACGCGAATTCCGCCCCCACTCATAGAATTTGACAATACAGTGTTACCATCACCGTACACCCTTGCTTCAGGCGTCCAATATCCAATAACTTACGACTCAAGGAGATGAACATTTTTCTGTATAGTGTACTAAAATCGAACAATATTTTTTAGATCCTCATCCTAAAATTACTGTAGGATGAAGTTGAGTGTTTGGTAACAAGGATTTTCCTATTGAGGTCTCTTCACTTATCAGTATCATGAAATGATTTGGTTCCCGCTAGCTTTGGTGAGGCTCTCGCATACTGGACGGGGATTGCAGTGGTGCAGCAGTGACTCATTTCCGAGAAGTTTCGGCCAATGAGGAGGGCGCCGTACTAGCACCACACGGCGTCGCTGCGAGCATTGTGACTGAAATTACTTTTTTCTAGTTCTTATTTCAGTTTACTGTCTTCTGGCATGAAAATAACCCGTTTGTTTTAGTCACCCGACAGTAAAACGTACATCATCTTGTAGTAGATGAAAATTTCTTAAATTTCATCATTTTTCCTTAAAACGACCAAATGTGATACCGATAAATGCATACGTTTTGTCTCATTATTCCGGTAGAAAAATGTAGGTCACTTTTTCATGATGCAACGTCAACACCTAAAATGACGTCGCTAAGGTCACATCACTCGCAGCGCCGACCTGTCGGGATAAACAAAAAATCGCCCTGCTTCTCACCTTTTCAAAAATGGCGGTCTAACAGTTCTCACCACTGCAATCCCCGTCCAGTATCGAGAGCCTCACCAAGCTAGCGGAAACCAAATCATTTCATGGCACGCTCAGCTGATCAAGCGAGCACTGGGAGCAAAGTTTAGGTAAAATAATTGCCTCAGTGTCTGAGATGCGTTTGGTAGTGTTATATCATGCTTGGGTAATGAATGACCACCACGTCATTTGGGAGAACTCTATATTATTGGTCCCGCCATCTTTGTTGGAAAGGTCCAAAGTTCGGGTTTCATTCTCGTAGTCGTACGAGTTGCCTCTTTGACTCGTCATGTGTGTTCTCTCTGACCTGATGATGAAAGGGCCGTGTCGCTGCGTGAGCACTGTCTTCCTTGAATATGATCTCATCTGTCAGTGAGTTGACCAATAGGTGTCACTACGGCCCAATTCAATGCATATAGCGGACCCATTCATTCTTGATCGAGCACCAATCACGTGGATTTTCCTGTGTATTGGCCCGACAGAACTTGGCTGCCATCTTTTGGCAATACGCGCGCTGACTGCTCCTATTCCCCAGAAGGGTTCCTTGAGAGACCGGTGTAACGTTTTTCAGTGAGGCCCGTGTGCCAGTGTGATATTACAATAGATTGACGGAATAAGCGGCGACTTGACAATGAGCGACACACAGAGAAACAGCGAGTCCGTTTCCCAGTCTGTTCCAAACATTAATGGGAATCACACAGAAAAACGGCCACACTGAAAAACGTTACACCTGTGCAATAATGTGAACCGCCATTGGCACTCCACTCAGCCACTGTGCGGCAATATAAAAGTCTCACTTACAATACATCATAAAACAGTGAGGAAGACGAATGAATAATTTGTATATCATACATTTATAATCATATCAAAACGAAATGCCCCCCTTCGACACGCACCAAGAAAAACTGAAAATGAATGATACGATTTTATATCGTCGATCACTGCTCCCAGTCCCGAAGTTGCCTTAATATTTTCTGCTTTGATTCCACGCCAAAGGCAGGCGAATCAAATAATGAAATACAAACTGGGGCAATAATCAAAGGAAGTCAATAATTTCAGGAGATAGCAATATCTTTCTTGCCTATAATCCACGCATGCACATTACTGTTTTTCATTATATTTCAAAATTATAGGGATATGCATTGGAATGAGATTAGTATCCCATCACGGACTAGCTTCTTGTGAGCAACTCCCCATCTATCTAGTACTTGCTTAAGGTGAATCGTTAAGCAGATCTGAGGAATGTAAATTACCTGTAAAGAAATGTGGTTAGTTCACAGGAATTAAAGAGGATATCCAGTGAAATGGAATTGATATTGAGTTAAGGATGCATATGCTGAATGAACAAGGGCTCATAACCGAACAAAAAGGAAACAGTTACGCCGAGGAACGCTGCTGTATTGTTATCATTCTCTAGTTTCATTGCAATTTGACCTGGACTGTCTAATGGGGATCCTAGCTACGATAGAGGGCAGCACACCGACACCCGGTCCTATACCATGGACGCCTTTTTGTCGTAAATTGATCAGGACTGGGATGTCAGTTTCATTTCAATAATTTGAACCACAAATGACACTGGGCTAGGGTTCCCATTTCCATGTTGTATAGTTTACCATCCATATCCATGTGTACAGGAAATTTCTGCACCATCCGACTTCAAACATTGTCAAATAATGGCGACCATTCGGCCCTCTTGAAAGCTCGGCTTTTAAGCCATGTGTCACTTTAGATACTCTGACTATAGAAAATCCATATTACATGTATTTCTTCTGTGTGTACATCAAAGTTTGGCTTTATCGGACCTCAGATATGGCTACCCTTCTGCCATTTTGGACAGTTAACTTAATGAACAAAAGCCTGTGGGTTCTAACCAGGTGGTGTGGAATTGCTTGCCCTCTGTACATGTATGTACACTCATGGCCAAAAGTAAATGGACAGCAGTTTATCTTGAATATCTCCAAACCAATGGGCTGAAGACAATTGAATCCGACATATGTAGTGGTAAATTTTCCTGGCTATCTAATGGTATCAGCGTCAAAAAAATCCGCTGAAAACCGCATTGGACAGAAGGAATTTTGTAAAGGCATGTTTTTTGGTACTTTTTTATTTGCATGATTTCACTGAAAATTTTTATATCACTGTGTTCTACTCATCGAGGCCTTTCATAAAATATCCTAAAATTTCAAATATTCTGTGTAGAAATGTGATTTTGGGGCACTTTTATCCAAATATTTTTGGCCACGCGTGCAACACCTTTGACACAGGCCTCTGCACTATTGTGAGTTGTGGTGGTGAATGAAAACTAAGTATTGTCATTTCTTGTTCACAATGAATAAAGAAACCCAGTTGTGGCTGAAGGTCGCGTTTGTCATGCATGGTCAATTTCCATAACAGGCTGCGTCAATTCAGTGGATTCCTGGTAGTTGACCAATTCACACCCTATTGGCACCCCGTCAATCCCACAAACTATTCAATGGCCATTGATTTTTATCTACCGGCATGACCATCGGGTTCAAGGGGCTCTGTCAAAGGTGTTGCAAGCATGGCCAACATAATTTTGATAAAAGTGCCCCAAAATCACATTTCTACACGGAATATTTGAAATTTCAGGATAATTATGAAAGGCCTCGATGAGCAGAACACAATGATATAAATATTGTGAATGAAATCCTGCAAATAAAAAAGTAGCAAAAAACATACCTTTACAAAATTCCTTCTGTCAAATGCGGTTTTCAGCGGATTTTTTCGACGTTGATACCATTAGATAGCCAGGAAAATTTACTACTGGGTCATTCCACAGTATTTGGCACTACCTGACTCCCGTTCCATGTCAGTCAATGTATTACATTTATGTCATCTTCCTTCTTAAAAGCGAACCTGTCATCATCATAAACTTCATGATACAGTTATATAATAGAAATAACTTTATATCAATATAATAAGTTATAAATGTGCAACGACACAATTTCGGAACCAAAGATGGAATTTCTGCACCTGAATTTGTGACATGACTTCACACTCGCGAAACGATTTAGCCGTAACCTTCGCTAAAACTGCCTACGATGGTCATGGAACTTGTACATGAAGGTACTTGTACCAAATTTTCCATTTGTCATTTCGCACTCCAAAAAATCCCTTCAACCCGCCAATGCAGCCCTCCCAAAATTTAGTCCTACGGACGTCATTACGAATGTCAGAATAGTGACTCCCGTTCCGAGGCTTTGTTTACGGAAACCCTCTCCAATATTCGCTAATATTTGTTTGAAGTTAAACATTAGGTATGCAAGTTAATCAATTAACTCACTTACGATCCGGAAACGTGATCATGATGGCCTAATATCCAATGCCAAATATTCCACGTGGATATTATGTCAGGAACTGACGTCCGTTGAATGACACTAATACTACGCACAGGTGATCTGAATAATCTATTCAGTGCATGGATAAATGAGGTCATAGTTCAAGGTCGTCTGTGGTGCCTTTTACCGTGGAATGACCCTACTACATATGTCAGATTCCATTGGTTTGGAGATATTCAAGATAAACTGCTGTCCATTTACTTTTGGCCATGAGTGTACATTGAAGTATGCGTACCATGCCAAATGTTGACCATGATCCTATGACCCTGGAACATTTCGACAGGACTTTCTATCCTCTGATTTGGTGGCTTAGTCTGTAACTAAGGTATCCATTCACCTTTATGTGGGTCAGCGTGTGGCTGGGCCATACGCCCTCTGGGCCATTATTTATTCATAAAAATAAACAAAGTCAACTCAATGAAGTCTCCAAATACTTTATCATCTTCCTCACTTTTCATGAAACGGTGGACATCGCAAATGTTGCAACCTTGACGAAAACATCCAGGAAGACACGATAACACCGGCTTAATAATGAATCTAGTCTGACAAAATTCGATAGGAGGAAGGGGCATCGCGAGTAACAATAAATCAATTATTTCACAGTGCTTCTATTCAGGCGCAGCCAATCTACTGTCGCAGGCCGGAGATTCTTGTCGCCGAATAATAATGGTGTGGTGGCCATTTTTCTATCTTATCTCGAGACAGAATCCGTGAATTTGATTGGCGGACACGCATCATGTAGCCATGTAATATTTTATTAGTGTAGTATGCGTGAGATATGGGGATACGTTCTAAGGAAAGTGACACACCTCTCGACTTATGAAGTTTTTTTGGGGGGTCAAGGGATCCCGTGAAAAACGGTTCTATCCTCCTTTACTTTTGGACGAGGTTTCATTAAGTTGATTCCATCCGTAATTCTTTAACAACATCATCTGTCTGTCTACACGAAGGAAAAAATTGATTACAGGTCTATGTGATCGATGTATCCCCCTTCGTGTACAATGTCTTAGTCATGTTAGTACCATCAACAAATGGTATGAATTCTTCCGTATGGCTTCATAAGACCACGTCGTTTCCTTTTTAGCTCACTTGTGGTGAGCTCTTACGATGGTGCAGCGTCCGTCGTTGTCCGTTAGCCGGGCACGTTTTGTAACCGCTGGGGCTATTGATCTGAAACTTGGTACATTATATGCCCCTAGGTCATATGACCTGTGACACCAAATTTTGGTCCGATTCGATTCTTGGCTTGGTCACCTAACCCAAAACACAAGAAGTGCAATAACTCCTGAACTAATGAAAGAATCGTCTCCAAATTTTTATCATATCTAATGAGGATAAATGACATTATAACGGGTTTGTGATTTGACCTACTTTTCAACGTCACATAGGTCAGAGTTCGAAATTTTGCCATTTGGTGGCACGTTTCGTAACCGCTAGGGCTATTGACCTGAAACTTGGTACATATACAGCCCTATGTCAGTTGACCTATGACACCAAGTTTCGCTCCGATTAGATTCTTAGCTTGGCCACCAGGTGGCAGAAACAAAAACTCAAATTCTAATAATTCCTCAACTCGTGTTTGGATCGTCTCCGAATTTGCATTATTGGCACATGACATGTAACGGATTNAAAATGGCGGTCTAACAGTTCTCACCACTGCAATCCCCGTCCAGTATCGAGAGCCTCACCAAGCTAGCGGAAACCAAATCATTTCATGGCACGCTCAGCTGATCAAGCGAGCACTGGGACCAAAGTTTAGGTAAAATAATTGCCTCAGTGTCTGAGATGCGTTTGGTAGTGTTATATCATGCTTGGGTAATGAATGACCACCACGTCATTTGGGAGAACTCTATATTGGTCCCGCCATCTTTGTTGGAAAGGTCCAAAGTTCGGGTTTCATTCTCGTATACGAGTTGCCTCTGACTCGTCATGTGTGTTCTCTCTGACCTGATGATGAAAGGGCCGTGTCGCTGCGTGAGCACTGTGTTCCTTGAATAGGAGCTGTCAGTGAGTTGACCAATAGGCGTGTCACTATGGCCCAATTCAATGCATATAGCGGACCCATTTCTTGATCGAGCACCAATCACGTGGATTTTCCTGTGTATTGGCCCGACAGAACTTAGCTGCCATCTTTTGGCAATACGCGCGCTGACTGCTCCTATTCCCCAGAAGGGTTCCTGTGCAATAATGTGAACCGCCATTGGCACTCCACTCAGCCACTGTGCGGCAATATAAAAGTCTCACTTACAATACATCATAAAACAGTGAGGAAGACGAATGAATAATTTGTATATCATACATAATCATATCAAAACGAAATCCCCCCCTTCGACACGCACCAAGAAAAACTGAAAATGAATGATACGATTTTATATCGTCGATCACTGCTCCCAGTCCCGAAGTTGCCTTAATATTTTCTGCTTTGATTCCACGCCAAAGGCAAGCGAATCAAATAATGAAATACAAACTGGGGGCAATAATCAAAGGAAGTCAATAATTTCAGGAGATAGCAATATCTTTCTTGCCTATAATCCACGCATGCACATTACTGTTTTTCATTATATTTCAAAATTAGAGGGACATGCATTGGAATGAGATTAGTATCCCATCACGGACTACCTTCTTGTGAGCAACTCTCCATCTATCTAGTACTTGCTTAAGGTGAATCGTTAAGCAGATCTGAGGAATGTAAATTACCTGTAAAGAAATGTGGTTAGTTGACAGGAATTAAAGAGAATATCCAGTGAGATGGAATTGATATTGAGTTAAGGATGCATGCTGAATGAACAAGGGCTCATAACCGAACAAAAAAGAAACAGTTACGCCGAGGAACGCTGCTGGATTTTTATCATTCTCTAGTTTCATTGCAATTTGACCTGGACTGTCCAATGGAGATCCTAGCTACGATAGAGGGCAGCACACCGACACCCGGTCCTATACAATGGACGCCTTTTGTGTCGGAAATTGATCAGAACCGGGATGTCAGTTTCATTTCAATAATTTGAACCACAAGTGACACCTATTGAGGCACTGGGCTAGGGTTCCCATTTCCATGTTGTATAGTTTACCATCCATATATCCATGTGTACAGGAAATTTCTGCACCATCCGACTTCAAACATTGGGTCGTATTTTAGAACGTTCCTTAACATTAAGGTCGGCCTTAGGTCTATTGTAAAACCATCGAGAACAATAGATTTAAGGTGGACCTTAATGTTAAGGAACGTTCTAAAATACGGCCCATTGTCAAATAATGGCGGCCAGTCGTCCCTCTTGAAAGCTCGGCTTTTTAAGCCATGTCACTTAAGATACTCTGACTCTGTTAAATATATAGTAAATCCATATTATATCTTCTGTGTGTACATCAAAGTTTGACTTTATCGGACCTCAGGTATGGCTGCCCTTCCGCCATTTTGAACAATTAAGTTCTGTCTCATGAACAAAAAGCTGTGGGTTCTAACCAAGTGGTGGTGTGAAATTGCATGCCCTCTGTGCATGTATGTACGGGTTGTACATTGAAGTATGCGTACTACCAAATGTTGACCATTATCCTATGACTCTGGAACATTTCGACAGGACTTTCTTTCCTCTGATTTGGTGGCTTGGTCCGTAACTTTTTTATTGTACCCATTCACCTTCATGTAGGTCAGCGTGTGGCTGACCTAATAATGGCCTGTGGGGCATTATTTATTCATAAAAAATAAACGAAGTCAACTCAATGAAGTCTCCAAATACTTTATCATCTTCCTCACTTTTCATGAAACGGTGGACATCGCAAATGTTGCAACCTTGACGAAAACATCCAGGAAGACACGATAACACCGGCTTAATAATGAATCTAGTCTGACAAAATTCGATAGGAGGAAGGGGCATCGTAAGTAACAATAAATCAATTACTTCACAGTGCTTCTATTCAGGCGCAGCCAATCTACTGTCGCAGGCCGGAGATTCTTGTCGCCGAATAATAATGGTGTGGTGGCCATTTTTCTATCTTATCTCGAGACCGAATCCGTGAATTTGATTGGCGGACACGCATCATGTAGCCATGTAACATTTTATTAGTGTAGCATGCGTGAGGTATGGGGATACGTTAGGAAAGTGACACACCTCTCGACCTATGAATTTTTTGGGGGGTCAAGGGATCCCGTCAAAAACGGTTCTATCCTCCTTTACTTTTGGACGGGGTTTCATTAGTTGAATGATTCCATCCGTAATTCTTTAACAACATCCGTCTGTCTGTCTACACGAAGGAAAAAAATGATTACAGGTCTATGTGATCGACGGTTCCCCCTTCGTGTACAATGTCTTAGTACCATCAACAAATGGTATGAATTCTTCCGTATGGCTTCATAAGACCACTCGCTTTCTTTTTAGCTCGCTTGTGGTGAGCTCTTACGATGGTGCAGCGTCCGTTGTCCGTCGTTGTCTGTTAGCAGGGCACGTTTTGTAACCGCTGGGGCTATTGATCTGAAACTTGGTACATTATATGCCCCTAGGTCATATGACCTGTGACACCAAATTTCGGTCCGATTCGATTCTTGGCTTGGTCACCTAACCCAAAACACAAGAAGTGCAATAACTCCTGAACTAATGAAAGGATCGTCTCCAAATTTTTATCATAGGTGTATCTAATGAGGATACATGACAACGGGTTTGTGATTTGACCTACTTTTCAACGTCACATAGGTCAGAGTTCGAAATTTTGCCATTTGGTGGCACGTTTCGTAACCGCCGGGGCTTTTGACCTGAAACTTGGTACATACATGTACAGCCTGTCAGTTGACCTATGACACCAAGTTTCGCTCCGATTCGATTCTAAGCTTGGCCACCGGGTGGCAAAAACAAAAACTCAAATTCTAATAATCCCTCAACTCATGTTTGGATCGTCTCCAAATTTTCATTATTGGCACATGACATGTAACGGATTTTTGACCTACTTTTCAAGGCCACAGAGGTCAAAGTTCAAAATTTTGTCATTTGGTGGCACGTTTGTGGCTATTTGACCTTAGCTTCTTACTTGGTGTGATCAGGTGTCTCCTCTGTACCTGGAACTCAAGGCTTGTCCGGGAACATTTCGATTCAACATTTGTCATTTGTTCTTCTGGTACACATGTAATGTACATTCACACAGGTGAGCACATGCTCCATGAACCATTTCATTTTGAGATATTTTGCATACATGTCGTCTTTGAATATTGCCGTCGAGCAAACGGTTACCGAACCTTGGCGTTTCCTTCCTCGTGTTTGCTTTAAAATCTGTCATCAATATCAACAGGCTTTTGCGTACGACAGCTGTCTTGGATCAGACGATAGCAAGACGTGTAGCATCTGCGCTTTGACACTTGTCCAATAAACGAGAATCCCCTTCTCCCTCGTTGTAATGATCTGATGATCAAAGTACTTGAACAGTAAGTGACAGGTGGTCTACCGTCTACCGTACATACAGCGCTCATATCTCTTGTGGGGAGGTCGAGATACGTTTAGAATCAGAGAACGAAAACAAAAAACGGAAACTTGGAATCCCCGAAACGCCGACGCGAACGTCTGTCCTATTGTTCGCTGCTCTTCGTGGCATTGATTGAACAATGGGATTGGTATTTAAAGGGACATTATCCTGATGGTGTTAATACATTCCACTGGAAGGCCTTCTGAAAGGGGAAGTCTGGGTATGGGTATTGGTGGTATCCCGGGGATGTAATGGCCACGGCGAGATACGACCCCCCTAAAATCACCCATCGCCCTATATAGTGCCCAAAACGTCGCCAGACCTGTTCGTTCTTTTGCTTTCATCATTGCGTGCAAAGGGGGCATGTTTGATAAATGTTAAAGGGAATTACTCGCGGTAGTAAAAAATGACACTAAAAATAATTTCGTGGCCCACGAAATTCACAATTTCAAAATCACAAATTTCGTACGTATTATTTCAGATTACAAACCTAGGTTGGTATGCGTACATTTGCAGCTGACCGTGTTCTAAATGCTATTCGAAGGCAGCAAAGTCACAGCAGTTCTGCAAAAAATGCTCTTAGGAAGCAATAAATTCCCGATGTGAGTACTGTAATAGATTCAAGATGGCGGCGTTCGATTTAAAAACTAAAAGGCTCTATCAGGAACCCTATAAGGAACTTTAAGGTGTTAAAACCTTGTAGAGAAATTAGGGAGTGCACCTGATTTACCCTGCTCAGTTGATTGGCCAACCGTATCTGTGAGAGTTTGAAACAAACAAAATGATTTATACATTGAACACGAAAAAGAAACCGACTACCAAAATAAAGGGGTGAGGGATTTGCCAGTGTGGCAGACAAAGAACCCTAGGGGGTTCTTTGCCTGCCACTGTGGGAGAACCCTTACAGAGGGGTTCTTTGTAGTACCCTCAAAATTTAATTGCAGATTTCTCTACGACGCTCGATGCAAAAATGTATTTATTTTATTAGATGAATAAAGATACTGTATTCATCATCTGTAGCACGGTGTATCGGTTGTATTATCACGCATTCACAGATTTCTTGATGTGGATTTCAGCACCCTGGGGTGCTTTATGGTTCTAGATAGAACCCTAACATGTAGAAGAAAGGGTTCTTTGAAAGGCCAAAGAACCCTCTTGGAACCCTTTTTGCTAAGAGTGTACGAAATGATAATAAACAGTTGTGAGTTAGTGGGTGGTAAATATCGACAAAATATCCACAAAACTCGATCACCGTAGTTCCCGAAAGCCTCTCATGTACATTTAACCTGTAATGTACAGTACATCGATAGATGGATGCGTCCCAGTGTCTGATCAGTTTCGACATCCCATCAATCAAAGTAGATGGCAAACCTTCAAGCTTAGAATGAGATGTTACTCTCTACAGATAAAGTAAGCGCCTGTCAATTTAAATGCTAATTAAACAGGCTATTAGCCAAAAGGCTTAAACTCGTTGCTCAATGTCTAGACAGACAAATCAGCTGATGAGATTTCGTTCACAATGTAAATACGTGTCTTCATTAGTCATTTTAATAGTCGTAAAAATAGAGTTGGACCTCCTAATAGGTCCGTATAATTACCAAACAAGTTGCGTTTTGGCAAACACACAGTTTACCTCTACCTCTAGCTCAGCAAATAGAAACATGCCGAGTTAAGAAATCTATGAAGCAACGCATTTACCAAAAACGTACACTCTTTTTTCCAGTCTGTACTGACGGGATCGTTTTTCACTGCGATGTTGGGTTGAGTGTAGGTCAAGATGTATCACGCTCTCCGGTAACGCTGACAGCGTGCGTGGTTCCCTTTTCTGTGAACTGCGTCATCATACAAATGATTTCTCGCGTTGGTTGGGGTGGTCACCACGGTGGATTTGAAAACGTAGTGGGATCGCTGGCGCCGTAAGGCAACCATCGCCGATTTACATCGATCTAATGAACTAGCAGTACATACGAGGTACAACGTGTCTGTTTGCGGTGTTCTCAAATCGAGTGACAAAAATGAGTGGTTTTCCGAGAGGCCACACTATCAGTCGTCGAAGCGTTGAACTGATTTCCTGGCCAGACGTCACTGCTCAGTTTTGTGAACGCATGATGTTGCAGGTCGTCCGTACATGTTGACGGCACGCCCTCCGCAAGACCGGGGGACCCGACATCTCTATACTTGGCAGAAGGAGCGCCTCTCTAAAATGCTGGACATGATATGATAAAATTTTTCATCATTTTTTTATGCTCAGTAAAGGTTGACAAGAGCATGTGCATAATCTGACTCCCCCCCCCCCCGAATTCCCCCTCCTCCAAAAGATGGATGAGGTTTCGATTCCGCTGAGAGTGTACGTACATGTGGGCTCCGTACGAAATATCAATCTCGTACCCTGAGTTCAGCATTGCGACATTAAACTAAATGCCTACTTTTGCACAGTGCAAATGCATTGTTCAAGGCTTAGGCGGGTGAATTTCTGACCGTTGCACAAGCAATTGCGTAGGGATTCGAAAGAGTTCGTAGTTTGTTCCTTAATAAAACATAACGGAATGTTATAATATAGTAGTGTATTTTTACAAATACTGGAAAAATTTGTAATTTTTGATACGATTAATACTTTATCAAAATAATTTGTAAAATCAGTGAGTACAGGAATCTTGTACTGGGTTTGGCCGTTTTCAGAGGTCTTGGCCGAGGAACGATGGTGGCGACTTCTTCAGATTGACAAAATATTTGGGGCGTGCATTAAATGGAAATACAGGGAATGCTTCTGTGTGCATGCAGCCATTAGCAATGACTGATTAGGTGCTCATCTGGTGTCACTCATGCCTCCTTCGAGGCCAGAATTATTGGAAAATGCATCCATTTGTCTCGCAATAACTCCACTCAGTTCCCGGAACAATTACTTTGTTCTACCTGATCCTAGAACAACCTCGTGTTCGCGACCCATGATTGGCCTAGATTAGCTGCTGCAGCACCGTTCATTACCGCTGTTGTCATAAAAGCAGCATTACACCGACTAATTCAATTATTTTTCATTTCATTTTCCAATTATCTTTATCTTATGATGAATCTCCTGCTCTGCATCTCACGTTGATGAGATGTGGAAGATGGTCGAAAAACAACCAACATGCTTGAAAATCGCTGCCAAGATTTTAGTACCTGATGTTATTGCGGAATCCGAGTTATTACCTCCCGTGATGTTATACGATTTTTCATTTATGTGGCCATCATATCAAAACTGACGTGATAAATGAACATAAGATGTGCTTTGTGCCATTGAGATTGCTCTCTACTTCGTTTATTCGCTTAGCGAGACGATTGAATATCACTTCCGTCACTCTTGATCATGGATGTAGGCCATCGGGTGACTTTAACGCGGTGGGACCATTACTGCTGGTGAATGAAGTCAAGGGCTCCAAAGAATTGGGATTCACCTATGCTCATGTTTGTCTTCATTAAGTAAGGAGGATGCATGCCGGAAGCTAGGAATCAACTTCTGATTTTCAACCTGATTCTACTGTTGCGACATGGCTTTGCAACCTGCTATACACTCTAAATCTTCAACCAATAAATCGGAAAGTCGTCTCCGAATATTTCGCAAATTTTGGACTCCAATCGGGGTCTTCCTCAGGCGCCAGAAGAGATCCCTCATTCACCTCTGGGATCTCTTCTATAGAAAATTTGCGAAATATCCGGAGACGACTTTCCGATTTCTTGTATACTGTGACACTTTAAAAACACATATCATGCGTTTTTTAGCAAAATACACGTGAATTTTGTGTACATTGTGGCATGTGTTACGATAATAAACACATAAACGCCACCCAAAACATGTCACAAGCGTTGGGTTTTAAAACAGCCACAATCCAAAAAACATACATGTACAAATAAAACACGTTGGATGTGTTGAAACGCATATAGTGCGTTAGATGTGTTTTTAATCTATGTGTTTTTTGTGGCATTAATTTGTTTATTATCGTAACACATGTCACAATGTACACAAAATGCACGCGTATTTTGTTAAAAAACGCATGATCTGTTCTTAAAGTGTAACAGTTGAAGATTTCCTGCGATTTGAATACGACCGCAAGGAACCGATACCGCCGACCGGTTGCCGACCTGAAATTGATCACATTTCGCCAGTGGTGGAAAATCACGTAGCTAGTCCACTACGGCGATCGAGTGCCCATCTGCAACGCAACCCCGTTGCAAAGCAAGTCGCAAATCAGGTTGAAAATCACAGGTGGATTCCCCGCTTATGAGAACCGCAGTGCATAAAGTCAAGTGTGAACGTAGCAACAAACATACGAGATAGATCTATTTGCTATCGACGTTAATCGAGAGGGACGAACGTGGATTCAGATTGTTCAAAAAGTCCCCCAACAGTGCTCAGGCAGGCGCGCGCACTACAAAATCAGCCATGCGACTTGCGGTGAGTGCGACAATGGCACGAACTAATAGATACTTGTAGCACGGGTTATTCTGACATGACGTTAATTGCCAATGGTACCTCTGGTTGGAGACATTCTAAAGGCAATTTGGTGTAGATGGTTATTGATTGCTGTATAATGCACTGATCGACACTGTTGTATCAATCTTCATTACTTTTGATTGATTATCACTGCGTCCTATACATAGACTGAGCAAAATGGAACCGATTGACGTTCAATTTAAAGTCATTTCCCGTACAAATGAGAACTCTGCATGGGTGGTGAAACACTATTATCTCTTTCGTCATTTTAGCAAGTTAGATGTTTTTTTTGTTCTACTTGGGAATAATGAACAGTATATTAGTTGCCATGTGCCGTGTCCGTTTTCCCAGAGTGACTTGTCTGAAAAATATCTGTACTTATCGCGACCAGGTCGAAATGAAAAAAGAACTAGGTATTTTTTCTTCTTCACATTAAGCGAGATCGCTGATATTCAGTACGGTTGTTCATCACCTTTAAAGCGCCGCTGTGTGCTTTAGGTTTTCTGCCTCGTGGTCGCCAACGTCACCTTTGACCTTTAGGCAACCTCGTTTATGATTGCTCGACAAGACTGTTCATTTTCTATCTATTTGAATGTTCTAAGTTACCAATTCGGCATTGACACTGTTGCCACACATAAAAGAATGAGTTGACCCATGGTAGTGGACCATACTTGATGAAGGGTTAGTCACGCGATAACAGCGCGTTGAACTTCTCAAGTGACGAACGAGATCGCGGCCATTTCTGTCACATGAGGTTTCGACATAATATCAGTCAGAGCCAAGGTGTTGTGTTATCACTGGCTTTGTATGGGTTAGGGTAGGACAGGACACCAGTCTTATCACGTTGTTTCCGATTCTGCCGCCAGGGGAGGGAGACTGAGGCATGCATACAGTGGTACTTTAAGTAATTTCTACAATGGTAACTTTCACGATGGCCTATGTCATCAATCATGAGCTCGCAGATCTGACGAAACACAAAGTACGAAATACGAAATTGGACTTTCCATGACGTAATGTATTGATCAGGAGATGGTTGGTACATGTACCACAGATATCGCCAGTCGCAAGAGCGTCTTTTAGCGTATGACGTTAGAAGTTGAATTTCGCATTTCGTACATTCGTGTTTCGTCAGATTTGCGAAACCTCAATTTTCTCAACATGGCGAACTTGTTGAGCTCGTAGGCTACTCTTATAGAGAGAGTGCTGACTCCAGAAATCATAATGCTGACAAACCATATCTCCCCGACCAGTAAACCACCGTCGTGTGTGTGTTTGTGTGTCCAATCGACATTCATCGTCATGTGGTCCGGGCGTTGTTAGCTTACCTTAGTTATTCTATAGAGATGGAGATTTATTGCATCTCATGGTTTATGAGTGTAATATACATACGATGGTTCGCGATAATGGTCAGAAGATTGCCGCGACATGTCCAGCTGAAGAGACACGATCCTTGTACTCACAACATGCGTTGGAGCCTTCATGTACTTATGGTCCTCCCTCCCCTTATCGTAGTATTTCACAAAGGTAGTCTACAGTGTGTTTCACAAAAAAAACGTGTCACCTCCAAAGTGTTCCCAGAGGCCCCGATTACATAGAAGGTACGTATGTACGGTATACGAAAACGCCGGTTAACAATGGCTTCACAATCGTGAATCCTTTGTGAGGCCTTTTGTTAACCGGCGTTTTCGTATACCCTATACTTCTATGTAATCGGGGCCTAAAGCTAAAACCCAGAAAGATTTGGGGCTATAAATTTGTAGGGGCGTACAGCAGGATGTAAATGACTGCTCTTGAAATTTTTGCTCTGATTGCTTGCATGACTGCACAAGAGGCCTTTACCTGAATGGGTTCAAAACGGTCTAAAAACCAAATTTGCACTGTGGACAAATGATGCAATGGACAATGCCTTGGCAATTCCGTTATGACACACACACATCACCATAAAACAAAACATNCACGAACTAATAGATACTTGTAGCACGGGTTATTCTGACATGACGTTAATTGCCAATGGTACCTCTGGTTGGAGACATTCTAAAGGCAATTTGGTGTAGATGGTTATTGATTGCTGTATAATGCACTGATCGACACTGTTGTATCAATCTTCATTACTTTTGATTGATTATCACTGCGTCCTATACATAGACTGAGCAAAATGGAACCGATTGACGTTCAATTTAAAGTCATTTCCCGTACAAATGAGAACTCTGCATGGGTGGTGAAACACTATTATCTCTTTCGTCATTTTAGCAAGTTAGATGTTTTTTTTTGTTCTACTTGGGAATAATGAACAGTATATTAGTTGCCATGCCGTGTCCGTTTTCCCAGAGTGACTTATCTGAAAAATATCTGTACTTATCGCGACCAGGTCGAATTGAAAAAAAGATCTAGGTATTTTTTTTCTTCTTCACATTTTAAGCGGGATCAGTACGGTTGTTCATATTCAATACGATTGTTCATCACCTTTAAAGCGCCACTGTAGTGTAAGCATTGGATTTTCTGCCTCGCGGTGGCTGACGTCACCTTTGACCTTTAGGCAACCTCGTTTATGCTTGCTCGACAAGACTGTTCAATTCTATCTATTTGAATTATCTAACCAATTCGGCATTGAGACTATTGCCACACATAAAAAAATGAGTTGACCCATGGTAGTTCCATACTTGAAGAAGGGTTTGTCACGCAACAGCGCGTTGAACTTCTCAAGTGACGAACGAGATGGCGGCCATTTTTGTCACCTAATGTTTCAAATATCAGTCTCGCCAAAGTTTTATCACTGGCTTTGTATTGGTCGGGACAGGACACCAGTCTTATCACGTTGTTTCCGATTCTGCCGCCAGGGGAGGGATACTGAGGCATGCATACAGTGGCACTTTAATTTCTACAATGGTAACTTTCGCGATGGCCTCTGTCATCAATCATGTGGTTTCGCAGATCTGACGAAACACGAAGTACGAAATACGGAATTCAACTTCATTTCCAGGAACTAAATGTATTTCTGGAGATGGTTGCTACACAAATGCCCCAGCTGCCGGTGCGTCTTTTAGCATATCATGTAATACCGAGAGAGTTATGGTACCGTACGTACATATCTTGAATTTTCAAAATTACCACTTTGTATCTACGAAGTGGGAAAGAAAGGTAAATTTCAAAGTTTAATATACACCGTAACTCTGTCGGTCTAACGTCATACGCCAAAAGACGCTCTTGAAGCAGGCGATATTTGTGGTACCAACCATCTCCTGAAATACATACGTCATGGAAATGAAGTCGAATTTCGTACTTCGTACTTCGTTTTTCGTGAGATTTGCGAAACCTCACTATTATCGGCATGGCGAACTTGTTGAGCTGGTAGGCTAGTCGTATAGAGATGAGTGCTGACTCAAGAAATCATAATGCTGACAAACCATATCTCTCCGACCAGTAAACCACCGTCGTGTGTGTGTTTGTGTGTCCAATCGACATTCATCGTCATGTGGTCCGGGTGTTGTTAGCTTACCTTAGTTATTCTATAGAGATGGAGATTTATTGCATCTCATGGTTTATGAGTGTAATATACATACGATGGTTCGCGATAATGGTCAGAAGATTGCCGCGACATGTCCAGCTGAAGAGACACGATCCTTGTACTCACAACATGCGTTGGAGTTGGAGCCTTCATGTCCTTATGGTGCTCCCTCCCCTTATCGTAGTATTTCACAAAGGTAGTCTACAGTGTGTTTCACAAAAAAAACGTGTCACCTCCAAAGTGTTCCCAGAGGCCCCGATTACATAGAAGGTACGTATGTACGGTATACGAAAACGCCGGTTAACAATGGCTTCACAGTCGCGAATCCTTTGTGAGGCCTTTTGTTAACCGGCGTTTTCGTATACCCTATACTTCTATATAATCGGGGCCTAAAGCTAAAACCCAGTAGTCTTGAACGTTAGTTGTGGTGTTGATATTTTTGGTGACTGGGAGGGGAATGTCGATGGTAGTCAGCTGCCCTGCATTCAGTGAGACTTTAGTGAAAAGTCTCTCTGAATGCAGGGCAGCTGACAGGGATCTGTGGTTATAAGTATTTATTAGCAAATGCAGATTTGTAGGGAAATGGAAGGGCTGGGGAGATATTCATCCTGCGAGAAAACGTTTTCAGCAAAAAAAATAAACAGAGAAACTGACACGTGAAAAAAATAAAAATTCCGATCGCAAGGCTCGAACCCGGCGCCCCGGATTCAGAGCCGGACGCTCTAACGATGCGCCAGCCGGCCACGTCATGACGGTGGCTGCTCAATAAATGTTTATAAACATATCCCAGCTACTCAACATATTTTTATGTTAACTAAAAATGACGTTGCAAATCAGAATAATCTTCCAAAAATCGCATTTCACAACATCCACAGAGCAAGTCCCCAGCAAATCTGTCAGCATATCGCTACATAATGTACCCATCTACGTTCACAGTCACTAAAAACGTGAACCAACCGTCCGGTATGTTCCATCTGAACATTAGACGCATTTCATCTATGAGTCCAATTCTATTGAGTGACCCGTGAAAAGTCTTTGGCTAGCTTCGCTGTTGGCCGCTACGCGGCGCGTTGGGCCCTTGCGTCCAGAAAGATTTGGGGATATAAATTTGTAGGGGCGTACAGCAGGATGTAAATGACTGCTCTTGAAATTTTTGCTCTGATTGCTTGCATGACTGCACAAGAGGCCTTTCCTGAATGGGTTCAAAACGGTCTAAAAACCAAATTTGCACTGTGGACAAATGATGCAATGGACAATGCCTTGGCAATTCCGTTATGATACACACACATCACCATAAAACAAAACATTTATTGCATTTCTTACATACAAAAGGTAATTTTTGCTGGATTTAACCCTCCATAAAGCGTCCTTCGACATATAATCCATTGTGCACAGCAGAGTTGGTTTTTGCACTATTTTCAACCCATTCAGGGCCTCTTGTGCAGTCATGCATTAAAATCAGAGCAAAAATTTCAAGAGCAGTCACTTACATCAGGCCCGGAGGCCCCCCTATTTTTTGAGGGGCAATGATTTTTTTACTGCATTTTTTGGAAATCGTGTAGTATATCATGTCTAAGATGCTGGGAAGTCGCATCTCCATTCTCAGAGCTTTAATTTTTCAAATTTTCCCGGGGGAGGCCCCCGGACCCCCCTTCGTGTGCGCGGACCTGTGGAGCGTGCCAACTGAGGACTTGCCCTCAGGGTTGTGCCCCCCGTATTTCTAAACCCTGGATCCGGCCCTGTACATCCCACTCTACGTGCCTACCAATTTATATACAAATCTTTCTGAGTTTTAGTTTTAGGGAACATTTTGGAGATGACACGTTTTTCTGAAACACCCTGTATATTCGATATCACTATCAGACGAAAGATGCCGGGAAAAGGGATGGGCAATCCTATTTTACGTTCACTGAAGATGTTCACTATGGAGCACTTAAGACTGGGAGAAGATTATGTCTTGATACATGTATTGTTGCTGCGTCGCAACATGAGGAGAACGCTTTTAATTGATGTTGGACGCAAAATTATATCGTACCTCAAAATGAAGACTATCAATAGCATTGTTCCGGTCCACATATAGTAGTGCTGAAACAGATCTGGATGCCTTTTTTTCGGCGTCGTCATTGTCAGGGCCGGTGTAACGGTACAGAGTGTCCCCCTGTAAAAAGTGTCCACTTCTATTGTTGAATGATGGAATAAGCGGCATGACTATAGAAAACCAATCCACAGAGATTAGAATGTAACAATATAGGATCTTTTGTTCCTGGGACAGTTTTTCCTGGGGACATTCTTTCCCTTTACACCTGATCCAGGGTTGACAGGAAGGAGGGCTTTGCTGGAGGGAGGTGTCGAGTACCGAAATCGCGAAGCCCAAATGGGGGGGGGGGGGGGAAAAA
>NMRB01001099.1:147811-173551 GCA_002633025.1 Notospermus geniculatus | reverse complement strand
TCCATTTTTATCATTTACGAACAGTTTCTGTAAAAAGACCTTACAAAAAATTCCATTATTATCATTTACAAACAGTTTCTGTAAAAGGACTTTACAAAAAAATCCATTATTTTCATTTACGGACAGTTTCTGTTGAAACAGAGAGTTTCTGTAAATTTAGAACAATCTCCGTAGAAGAACAGCGGCCTTATATTTAAAGACAGATGTTGTAAAAATATAGAAATTCACTATTAAGAATTCTAAGGAGATCTGTATTTATTTTAATAAAGTTCAGTACTTTTACAATATGTTTCGTTTTAAGAACAGGAACTACATAAATTGTCGCAAATTTACAGGGAAAAAAGAATGTATCCTGTATTTTAACATGTGAATTCTGTAAATGACAGGGAAAATATGTTTTAAGAAGGACTTTGCTGTAAAATAACAAAAAAAGTCCCATTATTATCATTTACGAACTGATTCTGTAAAAAAATTTCTGTAAAATCTACTGTTTTTTCTAACAGTGCACGTTGGCGCTACACTCGAAAAAAATTGCTTGTTGTGGGCAAAGCATCAATCAGTACATCTGCGATTCTACGCGGGATTGGGAAGTTTGATATTCTGATTGTTTGTGAACAGCACACAGGTACTGGTAGTGATGCAGTAGGCCTAGGTAGGCACAACGATTTAGATTTTATTGGCTTGCCGTTTTTCACGAATAAGAGTCATCAGCATTAGTTTGTATACACCTGTAATTTGGTTATATTTCTTTCAGCACCAAGAACACCAAATTCAACCGGGTTTGTTGCACGTGAAATTTAAATCCTTCTGGCAAATGTTCCCATTGATTTTAAAAATTTTTTTGAACATCATCATACATGTTGGTTGCTGTTCAAGTTTGTTGGGAAAACAGCCTACACAATCAAATATCTGTCCATGAACATCATCATACACTTGTATGATGATGTTTTGAACAAATGTATGATCGTGTAGACAGGCCTTTATACCAACATGTAGCATTCACCTAAATTCATGATCACTTTGCCACTATGACGTCGCCGATACATACCGTGTTATAATCAATAATGGCGCATGGATCAATTCGAAAGAAGAAGCACGGTTCTGTACTGAATAAAAGAAAAAGAGGAGAATAAGATAAGAATAGTTCATTCCCAACGGCGATTTCAGCCATGATTTGAATGGAAATTCCTCTTATTTCATTATCAATGGAATTTACCCGCCGTGATATTGAAATCGAGAGGTTTCAAATGAAAGAAAAATAGGTTAGGTTGGAGAAATAATTAGGTATTCGATAAAAAGAGCAGAAAAGGCTGATGTCGAGGCTCAATAGGAGCAGGATATCATTTAATGACTTTGCATCATAGCACAATATGGTTCCCTGTATAAATAAGTTTCGCTGGCAGCCATTCATCGCCATCTTGCCAAAATTAGGTCATCATCGGAGTTCTCGTCCAGAGTAACAGATGATTGGTTTTTCCCATTTCCCACATGACGATGACCTAATTTTGGGGTGTTTGTAAAATAAGAAACGAAACGAAACCAGAAACAAAGAAACGAAACCAGAAACGAAGAAACAAAACAAGAAACGAGGCCCCAGGGCACATTCATGGTCTGGAGTCAAGTTTTTTTAAAAAATGGCTGCTGATAAGATAGGCACCTGGCTGAAATGTGCAATCTCTAGGGACCTCATTATGATACTAGGAATGCACAATGGGGAACCCGCCCTGCGGTTTATCCCGACAGGTCGGCGCTGCGAGCGCTTGTACCGAAACGACGTCATTGACATCATTTTAGGTCTTGACGTTGCGTCAAGAAAAAATTTCCTGTACATTTTTCTACAGGAAGAATGACACAAAAGACGTTGCTTTTATCGCCATCATGTCTTTTTATTTTAAGAAAAAAGGGAATGAGATTAATAGAAAATTTCATCTGCTACACGATGATGTAAGTTTCACTTTCAGGCGACCAACACAAAAGGTTTATTTTCACGCCAGAAATAAATGGAAATAACGTTAGAAAAAAGAGACTTCGGTACAACCGCCCGCAGCGCCACGTCGTGACGTTAGTGTGCGGGTTCCTGTCCACAAAATAGAGATACATATGTAGGTATCGACACGTTTCCTCTAAAATTGACCAAGAACCCCAGCCTGGGCAAAAGAGTCAGTCATCGCCGTTCGGGTTACCAGGTTGTTCCAGGTTTTGTATGTTTCGTTTCGTTTCTTTTTTTACAAACACCCCTAATTTTGGCAAGATGTCTGCTAGCGAAACTAATCCATAGACCTCGCCGAATCTGAAAACATCATCAGTGACAGCGTCCATCGACTGTCAGAGAAAGACTACACAAGCCTTCATAACCTTAGCTACATGTACTTGTATACTCCCTTGTCACGTTTATCATGATTACGACTGATGACCGCAAACAGGGGAACCTACTCCGTGAATTGGATATCTTTGTTGCATCGCTTGATTGGGCTGATGGCATATACCAAACGACTATAGGAAGCGGCTTGGTCAGATAACTCAAAGTGATCGAGCGATGTACACTGACATACATGATATCTATCCTCCTTCGGTGAACTGATTTCACCTGATGCCTTCGTCCAGAAATAGGGGTCATATTTTCCAGATAAACTAGATTTTTATTAGTCGTGATGAGGTAGCCGGAGTAATGATGAGAACAGCAACAGCCTATAGTCAGGTGCAAAATGGGCGAATTAAAAGTCTCGTGGGATTTTTGGTATGAAATGTGTCGTTTCTATCTGTTGGTAATGTATTTATGGAGCGTAAATCCAACCATTCAAAAGTTAGCTCTATCGGTTCCCATTCTCCTGTGGAAAGCTCAGTTGTTGGTCCAATGATAAAGTCAGTTCCAGAAATTCAATTCGCCGTAGTTTCAGTCAAAAGAATTTCCCGAAGTGCCGGGAAAGTGTTCATGTACAGGAAGCCATTCTCTATCAATCTAGATAGTTCGGCAGCTTTCATAGCAAAAATCCCACGGGATCCCATTTGGTCCCAGAGAAAGGCCAACTTTACTATTGGAAAGTCAGTCATTTATGAAGAACGAGGGATGATTGTGATTATTTTCTCCCTGAAACAATGAGTACAAACAAACAGACGGAATGGGAAATTGTGACATTGGACTAAATGCTCGTAATTGCCTTTTATCAGATTTTGGCAGTTGCTAAGTACTAAGGCCCGTATTTTAGAATGCTGCTCAACGTAAAGGACTTCCTCAAGGCTATTGTTCTCCTGTTGAGAACAATAGTTTTGAGGAATTCATTTCCGATGAGGAGCATTCTAAAATACGGGCCTAAGGGTATCGACGATGAACTAGGAACGTGAACTGAACTTCTGAGATGCATTTCTTACAACTTGCAGTTTTTTTAAAAAATCGATGATTTTGACAATTTTGAAGAAAAAAAAACGCCCAAGATTTTGGACGCAGTCAGTCCAAGATGGCGTTGCGAACTCGACTTACGCGTTGGGTCACATCCGCAACGCGATGATGCAACCCTTAGGCCTATTTTACCATTATGAGAGTTGAAAGCTAAGCATCATCATCGTAAAATTGTACATGTCGCGATTTGTTATGGATAATCATAATGGTGTATAGATTTAAAATTCTGTTCGTGAAGATGACGAAATCGACGATCAGATTTCAATATTTGCTCGATAGAAAGGGCTAAGATTATGGTACCGGTACATGTATGAATTGAGGTGAATTACATTCATTTTCCGGTGTGATCATTACAATCATTGCTTGTTGTTTTCATTATGCAGCAAATCGTGTTATCGAGAAAACATGTCCCTAAAAGACGTTTATTTTCTGTTCCATCAGGTTGACATTTTGCCCTTATGCCAACCGTACCACTTCAAACTATCAGACGGAATGCATTTATCCCAGGTGTTCTTACATTAGGCGGGCGATAATCCAATAATCCATCTAATCTTGGATAGGCAGGAGACGACGCCTGATATTAGGTTATAGGAGGAAGTAAAGAATGTCGCCTGTAGCTGGAAATACTGGCAGGTCTTGTCGTAGGGAGCCCTCTGTTCCACTCCTTTCTTCATCTTCATCCAAGATGGCGGGATTCGCTATGCTTGATGATTGCGAACGCTTGTTTTTCGTGTCGTTGGCGTTGTCTTCTACTTGATATACCTGGGTAATAGATTTTTCTCTATTATGGCGTTTGGTACCAAGGCCGTAGCTATTTTTTTCGCTGGGAGGGGCATCTTAAGCAGATGAGCTCAACAGACGTGGGCTTCGCCTTCGGCGGTCTGGGGGACCTGCCCAGAAAAATTTTGAAAATCAGAAGTTTTGAGATGCAATTTGAGGCCAAGTTCTTCCACTCTGAGACATGAACAATAATGATCTTTTATCCCATTTGATTTTGCTGAATATGTTTTGCATAATTTGCCTGGGGGTGGGGGACATTCCTCCTTGTCCCTATACTAGCTACGGGGCTGGGTACAGAAAGCTGACAAGCATAAAACAAACATGTAGTTTCATGTCGTAAAACGTCTACTGTGTCTCCCATGTGCATTCTTTCTCCCTACCAGTTTCTGGTATAAAAAAATCCCGAGCCCGTGGCATGCGACCGACCTGGCCGATCTCCTGCAATGGAAAAGATGCCAAATGGTAAAAATGACACGTGATTTGTATAAATTCAAATAAAAATGAGTCGTGAGCAAAATCATAGAAACGTTTTAACTGAAGGTTAATGAAATCTATTCCTTTCCGTAGTTTCCCAATACCACGTTGAAAATGTCACACCTTAAAGCTGAACTGCATGAACAAAAACCACAGCGCCGCAGTATGGTGGTCTACAGAAGTGCAAACGCCCTTCGAAGTACCTCCAGAACATGATAGACCACAAGCCTATTTGGTGGCGCCACTGTATTCAATCTCAGGCTTTCAATCGAGACACATCAAGAGATAGTGTCCATGTGATAGAGCCTGAAAAACTAAGTACCATCCGTAGGAACCTGAGTATGAGGTTGGTCAGGTTTTGGAAGTACCTTATGGTCGTTTGCATTTCTCTTGACCACCACCGTGGTGTGGTGGTCTTTTTTCTATGCAGGAATCTCCTGTTTTTGTGCATGCAGTTCAGCTTTAACACTGTGACTTGTTTTCTCACGATTGGACACTGTAGGCGGAGAGACATAACTATCTATCTTGTTGATGGGTTGCCCGCTTGGCAGACGATCACAGGCAATTTCTATTCCAGTTTTTGCCATCGCCCTGTCATTTTTCATAGGACAGTCTCTTGCCATGTAAAGGAAAGTCTCTGCCGGTGAACTTTCAGGAAAGCTGTTCACCCATGTTCCTCATTGCATGACAGAGTAAAAGAAATGTGTTCCTCTCACATAATGAACACCGAAAATCTATAGGTTTCAGGGTTTCCGCCAGAAAAAATATTTAGGGGGGCACAATCTGGGTGCCTCCAGCCGAAGTGCGGGGGGTCTGGGGGCCCTCCCCAGAACTTTTTTTCTCCAGAAGCCGGGGGATGCATTTTCCAAGCATTTCAGAGTTTAAAACTTCCTGTGTACAGATCTTTGTTCGACTGTTGAATAAAAAAATGGGCAATTTAAAGACACTACTCTGCAATTATAAGGGGGAAAGCCCCCTTCAGATCATGAAAGGGGGCTCCAGCCCCCTTGTCCCTCTGGCGGAAACCCAGTTACTTATAAATGCAGAACACTGATTTTCAGTACAGGTACACATATACATCGAAGTGAACGCTGAAAATCTGTGTTCTGCACTAAAACATATTTCATGTTTAACAGAAACTCCACTTTTTGTTGTGCAATTATCTGCAGAAATGCTAAGACTACCCCCAAATTACATGTTAACATTGTTCTTGTCTCTAGGCTGACCTTTGTATCGCAAGGCCAAAAACGCTTATTACCTCACTTTCGTTCGATTTTTGCGACTTTTATCAATTGACAATAGACGCAATGTAAACGATGTCGATTCTCGAAGACACTAAGACATATTTACACTAAAATAAGACGTGAAATTCTGAAAAATGTCATCACGAATTGAAAAATCATTCTGCCGCCGGTATCTGGCGAAAACCCATAATTTCATATTCGATAGCAGACACGTAGCCCGATTTCCTTAATGGCAAGTTTGATGTCAGATGTGATGTGATTAGATTCGGATCACGTCGTTGCATTAGTAGACATCGCAGCCAATTTGCTCATCAGCAGTTTCAAAGTTCGCTATCCTAGAAAAATAGAGCACATCATGTTTTTGCTGGTGCGACAAAAGGTTGTCTGTAGCATTGTTATAGTACCGTAACATGATAAAGTAACACAAACCCTTTTGTTTCTGGCACCCAAAGTTTCCAACCTCTGTGGACTACAATTTAGGTCAGAAGTGAAAACCGTTACATGTATTTAAATTTCTTGTTATTAGTAGTAATATAAATTATAAAAACCGAAGTCGTCCTCCAGAAATTCAGCAAATTTCGACCCCAAGCGGGGTCTTCTTCAGGCTGGCACTTTAAGTCAAGCTACCAGAAGTACTTCTGGTAGCTCGACTTTTTGTGTTCATTTTATAAGGGAAACACTCCTTTTCACTATCTGTAAATAATTTACACATCTCACCAAGACAACCATTCCTGTTTATTTTGATTGAATGGCCCCTTGACTTAGGCCGTATCTTCCACATCGACTGCGGGAGACACAAAAAGCAATGAAAAAAACCAGTGATCACTAAATTCTACGTCACGGAGTCTTGCAGACGCCAGCAGTTTTTGTGATTGCCAAGTTCCACTTGTATCCCTTAATATGAAAACAGGCGTAGATGCTGAATACAACGAGTACTGTACCTGCTCAGTTAAAGTGACAGTGCATTGAAAATTTTGGAACGAGCGTTTGCGACAAAAGTGAGATTTAGAAATCAAACGATAAACGTAAACGTTAACGACAACGTTATTTTGGTACCGAAAATGCAATATAAAATCTGGTGAAACTGAATATGTAGTATGAAAAATAACGTTGTCATAAAATTTACGTTTATCGTTTAATTTCTAAACTTCCCTATTGGTACATGTAGAAGACAACAGTTCGCTGTTGATATCAACATGCTGCCGGGTCTTACATGTACATATAATGTACACCACGATACGATTGTCGCAGTCAAGTGGCGAAAAAAAGCGGTCCCTGGGCCCAATCTCACCCAGAGATTCGTTACGCTCGGGCCGAGGTTGTAGGTCGCTCCACTAATCCCTGGAGACGGCTACGGACTACTTCAGGTTTCCAAGGTACGGCGCACATATTAATTTTTGACTGTTTCACTCCCAAGTTTATATGGTGCGCTAAGTAGTGCTGTGGGTTTTCCTCAATAATATAACAGATCCCTCATAACAACCTTCCTATTTAAGGACATTTTTGTGTATAACATTTTATAATCAAGTTATTTCAATGCATTTGCGGTTAAAATTCGGTCTAAAGTTGCACGATGCCACATTAAGCGTGAAATGGCCAGCCGTCTCCAGAGATTAATAGTGGAGCGACATACAACCTCGGCCCGTCAGTAACGAATCTCTTGGTACGAGATTGCCCTGGGCCCAGACGATTTTTCATTGCACTGTAGCTTTAACTGATTTGGCACAGATCGCCACAGAAAGGCTTTGTTCTTCATTCAGAATGAGCAGCTGCTGCTTCTTTGATAGCCTTGTCTTCTAATTAGATTATTTTACATGAAACACATCTAACATTAATGTAAGCAATTATGGGGTTATTATTTGCTTCAACAACCGGTGTAGTTGAGACACTCTCCGGAGGGTTCACACATATGTACGGTCTCATTTAACCCGATGGTGATTTAACACAGGAAGGAGCCATGGTATATCTGATTGCTTCATGAGCGATCGATAAATCGATGGGAAGGCTGTAGATCGGCATTAGCGTGGCTTAATGACTGTGTAGACTCCACTGAGCTGCTGGCGGGGCTACATTCCAGCCTGTATATCCACCGTATATAGCCAGACGTAAAAACGTGTCTGGCTAGACGTCTCATCTCGATGTTGGGTGAGATAGACGCATCACAGGAAATCAGAGGATTATGATGAGGAGGAACAAATTATTAACCCATGTATGACTAAATCAGACGCTGAGGTCTATCATAGGTCGGTTTGATCGCGGGAAAAGTCCATGCAGCTGGAATCAAAATCCGGGTGTTTTGTCACTGGTGAGGTTTAGAAATAACTGATAAACGTAAACGTTAACGACAACGTTATTTTTGTACTGAAAATGCAATATAAAATCTGGTTTTAATGTGTAGTAAATAACGTTGTCGTTAAGTTTATGTTTATCGTTTGATTCCTAAACCTCCCTACAATCTAATTCCTGACTGACCATAACCGTCGACAATGCCTGGTCATTAGGGAGGTTTCGCAATCGCCCGGTTAGGCCATACGACGACGTTTATCTATTGTTTGGGTATACCCACACAATAGATAAACGTCGCCGTACGGCCTAACTGGGCGCTTGCGAAACCTCCCTATTGTATTGAGGACTTCAAAAATTAATATTCCTAGAACTTTCTCCGCTGATAGTGGTACACCTGAGTGGACCTAAATCAAATTTGGTATTACGTACTTTAATCAACCAATCACAGTCGAGTTTTAAGGTTTCATACCAAAATCGGATTGGGATCTTACCCAGATGTACATGTACAGGACTACATGTAATCAATTTCGTTTCCATTTATGCCCTATTTTCGTTTTAATCAATTCAGTTCTATTTGATTGGCTGATACTTGCTCAGGAAATTACAGTGCAATACTGTTATCACCATTCTGGCTGCCTGCACATGAATATGTACACACCGTATGCACATTCGTCATTTTTTATGAGATCAGTACCAGTGCACTGACAAATGCACTCAACAAATCACAGTCTTACTTACGATGGCGTGCCAAAAATGGTATTGTCTCTGCGACCATCACTTCCTGTGGATACCTTGGGTGCGGCTGGATCCGGTCAATGGGTATGATCGTGTACGTATTGATCTGCCTGTAAAACATGTATAGTGCGCACGCTATCATTGTTAATGTCCGATGCTTGATAAAATGTAAATGGGATGTTCATCCTTGAATAATGGTTCCCATTACAATAGCACCTCGATACAGGTAATGTAATGCAAAAAGGTTTCCTTCGGCGGAGCAACGTGCGTAGCTTACTAAACAAATCTTTACAATGTGCGTAAACATAAACCTATACAAAAAAACACTGGCTGAATGGTAAAATGTATCTCCGCTTGTGACCTTGGGGATGAAGTTCTAGACCTTGTGACGTGATCTCGAGTCGTAGCTAAGAATGACGTTGGGTGGCGCTGCAGTCGTCGGGATTATCTCGAGTCGTCGCAAAGAAAGACGTTGAGCGGCGCTGCAGTCGTAAAGGTGATCTGTAGTCGTTAGGTGCTATTCAATCGCTACAAAATGAGAAGACTTTTAAAGTTCTGATTTGCTGCGACGCCACATCATCTTACCGCTCAACGTCGCTCAATGTCCTTCTTTAGCCTCGGCTTGAGATTATATCACAACGACAAGGGATCATGACCAACTACTTCTTTATTTGCGGATATCAGCCCATATCGTTCGGATGATTCTGTGTGATGGGCACGGAGACGATTTTGTTACCACGGCAGGGATTGGCCGAATAAAACCGCACTTTATGTTTAAAAAGTCACAGTGCGAGTTTTTTAAATGTCGAATCAAAAAATAAAAATTTAGTCTTGAAAAATGAAAATATTCCTGGCCCTCAGGGGCCACCGTAGTAATAAACATACAACCATGTACAGGCATTGACTGATGTTTATCTACACCTGATATCTTGAATATTACAAGCACCGCACCGATTTTGACACGGTTTATTGCATATTAAAGGAAAACTTGGTCATATTTCTGCATCAAAATTTCTGAAATTTGAAAATTTCAAAATTATGTAATAGCTCAGAATCGCTATCAAAATGAAAATGAAGTTGTGAAACAAAAATTTTGCTTTTTAAGGTTTTTTCTGATGATACATAATTTTGATATTTCCAAAATTTCATGCAGAAATGTGACCAACAAGTTTTCCTTTCATGCAAAAAACCGTGTCAAAATAGGTGTGGTAGAATTTGAAATTTTTTCCTGATATCACTTATCAGATGTAGATAAACATCAGTCAATGCCTGTAGACGTACCATGTACATGCGGCTTTGCTGTCGCGGAGAATGCCTGGTTTGTTTATGGACATTAATCAATGATGCCAACGTAGGGACATATTCGTACACATCAATATTGACCAGTTTGTGTTGATCGTATGGTTCAATCAAGTACTATTGATGAAACGTTTTTCTTATTGATTGATCATATGTGCAACTGTTTGGCCGAGCCCGTTTTAGATGTATTGCTTGGCACGTATCCCACATACTTCTTTGCCAATGTTTGTTGTCCTCGGCAATATGACGTCACAAATAAATCCACCGACTGGGCGTCTTTCTGAACTGCCAAGAAAAAAACATCATTCATCTGATTCGGAATAATTTTACGCTCCATATCATGAGATATTGAATATTGTTTTCCATTAGGTTGTGCGACTGAGACACAGGCGTTTCACAGAGTGGTACACAGATTTGCTATTGCTATTTGGAAAATATGTTGGAGATGCTGTGCGGGTTAGCTGACCTTCAGTTTCAGTAGCGTGTTCGATTCCAAACGCACTTCACTCGAGGCAGGCACGACACCGTTTGTTCAGGTCACGTACCTGTAATGTGTGGCCAATGCATTTACCATTAGAAATGGCGAGATGCCCGTGCTCATAGATTGGTCCCAGAGTTTCGTTGGTCAGAAGATTTTATAGAGTTTAGATGTGTTGAAATACAGTCCTCGAAATTTTATACCGCTCTTGAATTTATCCTTGATACTGCTGAAAAAACACACTTCACTTGGCCCTTCATAGACGACGCCATGACACTTTACTGCAAGCAGGCGCGACACCGTTCGTTTACTCGGTCTCACTGCGCATGCTCCACAATGCGCGATATCCTAGTTTGGTTCCCGAACCCACTGCTAGTCGCAGAAGGGTTCGGTACCGGCCTCGTTTGACCTTGACCTCACACACCAAAATCTGTGTGTCTGACGTCTGTCTGACCAGGTGCGATACGAGGGAATCCCCAGCCGTGTTGTTAAAAATAAACTGAAGAGGTCAAGGTCAAACGAGGCCGGTACCGAACCCTTGCTGCGACTAGCGGGGGGTTCGGGAACCAAACTAGCGATATCCTAGACTAGTACCTGATCCTACCAACCTGTGCGCTGCAGTCGTGGCTTGTTTGGTAGGACCAGTATTGGCCGCCATTTTTGGAAGAATTCTGCCAGTGACGTCACTTGGAAATTTAATATGTAAATTATAACAATTTATTCAATTCTCAATACGACTGACATACCAGAGAATGCAGATAGAAGGTGACCTCCATTTGACCCAAGAAATCCACCAATCACGATGGTGTTAAAAATAGAAAGGTATCAACATAATAGTTCCTATACTTATCACCTGCGCCAGCACCGGCCAATCAGATTCACGAACGCGATAGGCAGGACCGGTCCTAACTTTCGCAAAAAGTCCGATGTAAAATTGTTTGGACCGGGTACCAGTCTAGCGATATCGAAGCTTCCCCAGGCGAGGTGAAAGCAATCGAACACGCTAAAGGTCAATGTCATATTGTCCATGTCGCCATGTAATGTTGTTGGTTTCATTCTAGTGAAATCGAAGAACCAGCTTTGTTCTTTTTATTCCAGTTGATGAGCAGTCTTTCTCTTATTGCGCTCTCTCTTTGTCGTAATTTTTTTGTGATCTCTTCTTTTGGATGCGTAGGGCAAGCACCTTCCAGTGAAATGGGCCCTGGAGCCTTTTTCATTTCATTTCTGATCGTGATAAAGGTTGAGGCAACATGTTCTGTAAGCTGCAGACGGTTAACCACTCTTTAATAGACTCTATCNGTAAGAATGCTTAAAAACACTAAATGCCGATTATCTTCTGTTAGGGTACTTACTTTTCGATATCTAGTGTATGAAGTGTCCTTACACTTGACATTAAGGGGCTTGAATTACTTTATTCAGCATCATGAAAATTTTCAGAACAAATATTAAGGGACCAAGTGTAACAAGAGTAGTAAGGCCAGTAAATAAGAGTCCTTAACGTCGAATTTTTCTACTTGGGTTGGTTATTAAGTATCCTGATTTGCCATTCTGGAGGCTTAAATCAAACATGTAAAATTAAGGATCCTTAATATGAATTATCGTTTGCTAAATAAAAAAATAAGATGCCTTAATTATTTTTCTTGAAAGATGCATATTTTTGATGAACCTTAATATTTCACTGATTTGACTGTAAGAATGCTTAAAAACACAAAATGCCGATTATCTTCTGTTAAGGGTACTTACTTTTCGATATCTAGTGTATGAAGTGTCCTTACACCTGACATTAAGGGACCTGAATTACTTTGTTAAGCATCATGAAATTTTTCCGAACAAAAATTAAGGGGCCAAGTGTAACGAGAGCAGTAAGGCCAATCAAATTAAGGGACAACGTTTGAAAATTAAGAGAAATTAAGGTGATTGGAGAGAAAAGTAAGTAGGATTCCAAAATAATTAAGGATATCCTTAAAATGCGTTAAACAAAAATTAAGGTTATAATTAAGTAGGGGGTGTGATTTTAAGTAGGTTTTAAGATGGTTTTAAGGTGATTTTAAGAAATCGTGCACGCAGTAGTGTACAGAGTCAGATGATGAGTAACCGAAGAACCAGATTTTGGTTCTACGTCATCAGCATGATCAGATCACGGATTGGTGGTTCCCGTATCACGTGACCTCAAACAGTAAAGATGGCGATGCTGTGCATCGGCTTTTCGTGATTTTGATAACAAATTGAGATTTTCTTGCCAAACGAATGTTTGTCTGGCTAGAGTGAACAGAGAGCGTGATTGTGAGTGCAGCTGGTTGAAACCTAAGCGAGTAGAATGCCTGAGAGCAGCGTTGACAAATGATACGATTGCCGTGCTATGGGAATCTAAAAATAAACTAAATGAATATATGCAAAACACGACCTGGAGATGGACGGACCAATCAAAATAGACCCCCGCGATAGGCTTCATCTGACTCTTGTTGCGTCCATCAGTTCTGCAAATGAGCAACAGGTGGCAGTGTTCGGACTAGGGACGTCATGACGCTGGACCCGTCAGGTGCTGCACTCTTTTGGAGTGATATCGTCTATTGCTTGGCTGTTTCATTCATCGAGTTTATTTTTATCATAAGCTAGAACAACGGCAGAAATACATTGATACATTGCCGCCAGCAATAATCAAAGACCTTACACACGTCTATATGATTTAAACTCTCTGTTGTAATTGAAGTCGCAGTAATGTTTCTGAGTTTCTGAGTCTACGACGTGACAGGTTTAAATTGAATTACTTAGCAAATAAGATCCAAATATCTCTCTTACAGCTTTAATAACGGTAATTGCATACTCCAACAGATTCACATAGCTGCTGGAATCCACGAAATGGATATCAAAGCGAGCTTGGGATAAATCAGAGCTTGGTTTCAAATTTATTGACGATCGCTAACGTATAGCAATACGTAGAGACAAGATCTCGACCCATCTGTCTCAATCAGTCATGACAGGCCTACATTTCCCCAGTACATATCGACATCCTCGTCGTATCTTTTTACAATGACAATCATTTTAGTGTAATGGACGTGACAGCAATGGCTGATGGATTGTTCTCTCGGAAAAAAATGTAGCGAAAATAGAGCTTCTTGTGATTGGTCAACGCTAGAAACAAATGAATACATGTGGATACAAATGGAGGTACCCATGCATTGTATCAACATGTCGACGTCCTTTCTTCACTGGACGTTTTCATATATACGTTTTTCTTTTTAAGTTGCCGATTTGAGTAGCAGCTTGCGAGTTCACTCTACCTTTCAATGAGAAACCCGCGAACTACATGTAACGCCATGACGTGGCGCTGTCAGTGTAAGACCCGGAAGTCCTATTTTCTAACAGTATTTCCATTTACTTCTTGCCCCAAAATATACCAGTCAGTTTGGTTAGATTTTGGTTAAACTACATGTACACGGCTCTGTTCATTTTCAAAGTTCTCCATATTATATCACTGCTTTGTTTCGTCAGAAATGCCGCCGCAGGATGCCAATATTGACAACGTCTTATGGGGAAAATCCTGCCGAAAATTGTGTAGAAAAATGTACACAGATGTTTTGACGGTGTGACGTCAACAACGAAAAAAGTGACGTCGGTACGTCATTCGGGTCTTATTTTCGCTGCGCCATCTATTATTCTAGTTTGTCATGCGGGTTCCCCATTGCTTGATTGCGGTGGGAGTCAGCGTCTCTGAAAAAGGTCTGTGTGCACAGGAACATTTGTCCAACATTTTCCAACAACCAACAACACTGTTGGAAAAAAATGTTGTCTTGTCTGTAGAAAAAACTTTTTCCAACATGTTTCAAATGGTCTTTAATTTTGTTGCCGGTGTACACTTGGTCGAAAAGATCGGATTGCTCAGGAATGTTCGATTGCTGGATAAATACTTCCAGTGCACACTCAGCTACAATTAGTGTACTCTACGCTATTGGTGAAAAGAATTTCGCGTACCGGTACTTAAAAGTTGCATTGTTGCAGACAAGGATGTAGGCCTACTCTCAGCGAGGGCGTGTCTGAATTTAAACAAAATCTGATCACGTGCATCAGACACCAAGAGAAAATTGAGTGGGTCTCTTTCAGTTGCTGAAGCCTTTAAGATTTTTGAATTACATGTAATGTATAAATCACGGTTTTCAGATCAGCGCAGGAAAATGTGATACAATCTGAGGCATGTAAGGCTTCGTTTAGCATTGTAATAGGGAGGTTTCGCAAATCTGACGAAATACGAAGTACGAAAAAATACGAAATTGGACTTCACTTCCATGACGTAATGTATTTCAGGATATGGTTTGTGCCACAAATATCGTCTGCTGCAACAGCGTCTTTTAGCGTTTGACGTTAGACCGATAGAGTTACGTTGTATATTAAACTTTGAGATTAATCTTTCGTTTCCACTTCGTAGACGAAGTGCAAATTTAAAAATTAAAGATGCACCGTCTCTCTCGGTCTTACATGATATGCTAAATGACGCACTGGCAGCAGGGATACCGGTATTTGTGGTAGCAACCATCTCCAGATACATTAGGTCTTGGAAATGAAGTTGAATTTCGTATTTTTTAATTCGTACTTCGTTTTTCGTCAGATTTGCGAAACCTCACTAATGCTCGTAACTAACGAAGTCCTTTATTATCTTACCAAAGCAGCCTTGCTGACTGTTACAATAAGCTTGACTTGTTTGGTATCGGAATTCACCAGCTATAATAGCAAATTCAAAGTAACGTTGTTCAATAACTCTTCATTTAAGTGCATGCCATACTGCATCGATGCATCAGCTCAGGTACGGTCAACGGTCTCCAGCTTATCATCAATATTAATTTCCTTGGCAATTGCTCTTAATACATTCGCACGACAGGTGTGGGAATATGTAGTGGTGCAGTTGGAGAGCCTCGGACGCATCCGAGAGGCCGATGGTTCGATTCGCGATTAGTATCAACTTGTACTCTGATATCACCAATAAATGGAGAACAGTGAGGTATATTCGCAAATCTGAGGAAACACGAAGTACGAAATACGAAATTGGCAACTTCTTTTTCAGACCCTAATGTATTTCTGGAGATAATTGGTACCACAAAATATCCCTGCTACCAGTGCGTCTTTTAGCATATCATGTAAGACCGAGAGAGTTATGGCGCATTTTGAGTTTTTAACTTTCCATTTCGTACACTGTACCAAGTGGAAACGAAAGATAAAATTTCAAAGTTTAATATACAACGTAACTCAATCGCTCTAACGTAAAACGCTAAAAGACGCTCTTGCAGCAGGCGATATTTGTGGTACCAACCATACCCTGAAATACATTACGTCATGGAAATGAAGTCCAATTTCGTATTTCGTACTTCATGTTTCGCCAGATTTGCGAAACCACACTATTGAATTTGAAATGGCACTAAAATGAGATGCTCATCGATTTCCCCAGAATCGAGTAATTCGGTATTGAGATGTACGCCGGTTGAAAACATCATATTTTGTAACGGTGTAAAAGAATCTAATGTCCACCGATATGTGATGTCCCCCAACAATACATTTACGGATTAAGCGGCACCATTGAATTGGACTCTTGATAGACCAAGACCCTTAATCCTGTGACAAACAATGCAGGGGGACATCAGGAGGGTGTGGGCATTAGATTCTATCACACCTGTACCTGACATTGTAGCCTACTGTTTCGAAATACTGCAAGTAAGCTATCACGCTGCTTGTGATCTGCTCTGATCTTATCCCTCCTAAGAGCAAGTCGGAGTTTTTTCCCCACTGCTGTGTATGACTATGGTTACAGAGTGCGCAACAGTACTGGCGGACATGTCTATAAATATCCAGACGCGACACCAGTGTGATGAATTATTCGGTCTGCGTCCTGGCCCATCCTACCAGTTTTCACTTCGTTTGTCTGTGAAGGAAGGTGGGCTGGACTTGATAACAAACAGACTCGGATCGAGGATCAAATGGTTCCCGATTGTGCGGACAGAATGAATCATGAGCCAGTTAAAGGCAGCCTAGGCCATGATGTCGAATTTCGAAGTATACAAGATCATGGCAGGGAGACAGGCTGCCTGCTTCATGTAAGGGCCGTTTAGACGACAGACAAAAAAATCCACATGCGATCCGATCGAATCCGATTGTGGTTCAACACTCTTGCGTGCATGTAAACGCTACCCAATGTGGTCCAATAATATGGATTTAAAATGGACCGCCGGTTTTGATGGTCCCGAATCCACATTCGACCGCTTTGGACCACATACGGCCAGATTAAAATGCAAATGATACCCAAATCCGGATTCATCCTAAAATATTTTTACCTGCGCGCATGCGCATTGATATGGTTTTTCTGCCTCCGCTGACCGCATTCGCTGTGGAGAGTTCCACAAGGGTAATTTGAAGTCGGAATGTGACCAGATGCGTGTGTGAACGCTGCCAAAAACTTGGAACACATTCGGTCCAGAATGTGGGTCGATCGGATCGAATCTGAATGTGGTTGTTTTGGCTTGTCGTCCAAACGGCCCTATTCTCACGCAGCCGAGGAGGCAATCACGCCTAGAACGGTGCTGGCGTCAAAATATAAGTATAAGCAAAGACAAGAAGAATTGATGACGATGTTGTGTTTGTAGACCTCTCTGTAACAACATGCTGGTCTGCACCAGCCGCTAGCTACTAAGGAATGATAAAAAGAGCACAGTGGCCATCGCTCCTGACTTGTGACATCAATCGAATAACGAGATTGCTTCTTGGAGCCCATGGGCTCCTAGGTAATAACAATTCTGGCCATGGTCTGACTAGAATATCTATTGGGTCCTTAGTTTGTTGCATAGGATCATTCCTTCGGGGAGTGTGTACTATGTCTCTCTAATGGGGTCAGCTATAACGTTGTTCCGAGGTGATTTGTGATGCTTTACGGCTTTTACTCAGCCGATGTTGGAGGCGTGGTTCTCGGTATCAGCTCTATCAGACAAGGTGTGACAGGAAAGAATGCCCCTAGGAAAAACAGTCCTAGGAAGAAAAGATCCCATTGTTCCATTCTTATCTCTGGCGATTGGTTTCTATACTGGTGAAGCTTAGTCCGTCATGGAATAATACAAGCGGACACTTTTTACCGGGGGACAATCTTTACTGTTACACACTGTAAAAGAAATGGAAATCCTATGCAGGTCTGCCATGCCTACAATAGCCTGGTATGTTCGTTCGAATGGTGATGGTCTCTAATCTAGGGTAGCTCTATCAGACTAGATGTGACAGGAAAGAATGCCCCTACCTAGGAAAAACAATCCTAGGAAGAAAAGATCCCCTTGTTCCATTCTTATCTCTGGCGATTGGTTTCTATAGTGGTGAAGCTTAGTCCGTCATGGAATAATAAAAGCGGACACTTTTTACCGGGGACAATCTTTACTGTCACACACTGTAAAAGAAATGGAAATCCTATGCAGGTCTGCCATGCCTACAATGGCCTGGTATGTTCGAATGGTGATGGTCTCTAATCTAGGGTAGCTCTATCAGACTAGATGTGACAGGAAAGAATGCCCCTACCTAGGAAAAACAATCCTAGGAAGAAAAGATCCCATTGTTCCATTCTTATCTCTGGCGATTGGTTTCTATAGTGGTGAACTTTAATCCTTCATGGAACAATACAAGCGGGCACCTTTTACGGGGGGACACTCTTTACTATTACACTGTAAAAGAAATGGGAGTCCTGTGCAGGTCTGCCATGGGCGGGCAATAGCCGCTATGTTCGAATGGTGATGGTCTCTAATCTGTACATGTAGTCCTAATCCCTTGGCCTTGTTGAGCAATAAAACTGGACTTAGATTCCTGGGTGTCTTAGTTCCTGTCATCATGATGATTCCTGTCAATGATTTCCGTTCCGTTCATCTGGTTTCTTGGCCTTGGGACTATCTTTTTTACCAGGCTGGATTTCTCATACAGGGACTAAGCCTCTTCGCGAGGCAGCTCTGGGAGGTTGATTTTACTGTAAAACAAAATGTCATTCACATCCCCAAATCCATTTGAAGCCAAACCGCCCGAACTGCATAAGTATGTCAAATGCCTTTTTCTAACTGGTGTAATGAATAAATTATCCTAACATTGTAGAGACAAAGCTCTCTTTTGAGGTTGAATCTCGTATTATTTCAACAGCCTGGTTGGGAGTGATAAATGATGAAATTAAAACTAGTGTAACAGTAACACATAGTCGTGCTCGACGGATCCATTTTATTTAAAGTGGTCCTAAACCGCCGGGGCGAGCGAGACAGCCTCGTTTTCATTTTCCCGCGCTACGCCAGGATGAATGAACGCCTGTCAATCATCACGTCACGTGATTACTATGGAATTTACTACGCGATCACTGATTGGGCAAGTTCTGATAATTGACAGCTGTGTGACAGCTGATTGTCAAAGCAACATGGATGCAACCAGTTCACCGAGTCGAGATTTCTCCTCGTTTCCGGGGAGTTTTAGCGGATATATTCACGCCTAAGAGTGTTCAATCCGACACGAGTGACACCATTGATGACGGTGTCGGCCGGTACATGCATGTATGCCAGGCAAGTTGGTCTTTTCTCAAAAGAAACCACAGAATTCACTGACGTTACACCGGCACGGCGGCGAGTTCCGCAGTCCGGCATTATGTTAATGATGCCATACACACAAACAACCTCCTCATCGTCTTAAAACTGAGTTCTTTCTTTATTATGAGCCACTTCGATAATGTTTCTGGACAGTCCACAGCCGCTGGTCGGCATTTGCTACCTTTTTAGGCCGCCCTTTCCCTTCTTTCACTTCTCGCTTCGGCATCCTGTCTGCTGCGGTTTGCACGACCATCTCAGCGTTTACAAACTCAGCGAAGGTAGCGTACTGCGCATGCTCAGAAGCCAGGAGCGGAAATCGGAAGTTCCATTTTCGTGGGCGGTGAAAATGATCGGGTGCCAACTTTTGCTTGGCGGTTTAGGACCACTTTAATTGCAACCTTCATACAGATGTATACATGTACAAATCTACGGTGTGGGAAAGTATATTATTATGTGGTTTTATTTTTCCTGCTTTATCTCGATCGATCGACTGTTTATCGCGGTACATCGACTTTGTATCTCGATCGACCGACTTAAAACCACATGATGTCCTTTCCCAGCCATCTTACAAATCGCAATTTCTCGGTGGGAGAGGGCATAATAGTAAGGATTTACATGCTTGAGTGAAAAGGAAAAGACGGAACGTGAGTTGACCTAACCCAGCGACAATACTATAGTCATATAACGATCGTCGGTTACCCGGTCGCTGTATTTTTGGTGACCGTACATAATTTATCCTAACATTGTTTCATCACAATAAAAGATGAAGAACCGCGGTAATAACATATTTATGCAGTGAAACGTATACTATGCAAACTACATTGCATTCCTGTGGTGGGATGAACGTATTTTTCATACTACATATTAGCCAGATTTTATATTGCATTTTCGTTACAAAAATAACGTAACGCAGTTTTCGTTAACGTTTACGATTATCGTTTGATGTCTAAACCTCTCTATTGAATCTATGGTGATTCCGCAGAGAACAGGCTACGTCAGTTGGCATCGTAAATAACTGATAGGTTTTCACATGCACACTACTCATGCGCCCGATGAGAGCACAGGTAATTTAATTGTTACTGATTATAGAGATTGCGAAAGGCATGTCAAACCACAGATCATGATTGTACTGAAGTACAAAGCATAAATAAAATGTACTATAGAGGTTCTTCACGTGATGTCACACCCTAATTAGCATATCATAATATTAGGTCTGACGGCCATATTGGCTGTTTGTGTCAATAGGGTTTACTGAAAGAAATCAGATTTTAACTGGAATATTTTCCAAACTACCTTTCTTATCACTTCAGTTTCTTAGGATATGATTTTTCAAGTAAAATCACGTGTTCTACAGCAGTGTCTGATGATTGAATGACCCCTCTCTGTTGTAAAAACAGACAATTACTGCTGAATTACATAGAGTTGTAGTGTATTACTGACGGCCAACATGGCCAAGGACATAACTAATTGTGTATTTTAATTCGCTCATTAGCATTGAGTTGTGACTTCGGTGAAGAACCTATATACGGTCAACAATATCAGGGGCCCATATTCATGAAGCCTTCTCAACTTTGCCTGCACGCAAATCTACTGTAAGGCAGTCAGTGAACAATAGGGCATGTGCAGTCAAACAATAGACTTGCGTGCACGCAAAGTTGCGAAGGCTTCGTGAATATGGCCCCAGGTTCTTCACGCCTTGGCCAGGTTCTGCATTCACTAGGATTGAATCGAACCATCAACTTGCAGGCTTCGAGCTGGGAGATGGCCGCTGCGGCAAGAAATGCGCATACTACCAAACCATTCTGTGCAGAATCGATTCTGTTTAAATTTGACGAAACTGTCGGTAAAAGGGGCACACAAAGGCTACCCATTAGGCCTTTAATGTGATAGATTATATGCCCATAAGTAGTTAACCTTTGTGACTTGAGAATAAATTGACTTTGAATGAATCGGTCGTCGTCGTTTAATTGGATAGTACATGATTGATTGATTTTCTTTAATTCGATTCTGCTTAATCGATGAACTATAATTGAAGAGCAGGTATTAGACAGTGACGGATATGCTGCTGAGGAAAAGTCACACCCCAGCGTCTGCGGGGACACTTAAGCGGAAAGATAACCCATTATCATATTTGAGGTATTGCAAATCAATGAAATGAATATTGGCCAGGACTCTCTGTATACATGTATTTGCCATCAGTTGGCGAATGCTTCCGAAGAGATTGGTATCCTGATTGCCACGGCTTTAGGATCCATCTGCTCGTGTATGTATCTCCAGTGCCGATTCCTAACATGTATTGACATACTGATGACTGTGACGATTGTGTTTCAGACCAATTTTCAGGGAATATCCCATAACAATACACAATATTATCGCCATTTCCTCTTAATACGACTCTACCTATTCATTTTCACCATCACCTACCATGAGCCAATATACAATGAGGAGGGCGATATTTTGTTTATCCCGACAGGTCGGCGCTGCGAGCGAAGTGACCTTAGCGACGTCACTGAGGTCATTTTAATTTTAGCTGTTGACGTTGCGTCATGAAAAAGTGACCTGTACATTTTTCCACAGGCATAAAAAGGAATAATGAGACATATTTATGCATTTATCGGTATCACATTTCATCGTTTTAAGAAAAAAGCAATGAAATTAAGAGAAATTTTCATCTACTACAATATGATGTAAGTTTTACTGTCGGGTGACCAAAACAAGTTGACTTATTTTCATGCCAGAACAGAAGTAAACTGAAATAACGTTAGAAAAAAGAAGTTTCGGTCACAACGCTCGCAGCGACGCCGTGTGGTGCTAGTTCGGCGCCCTCCTCATTCCTACTTTGTTTTTAAAGATAATTTTGCAAAACATACATTCAGAAGTTATTATTAAAATGAATAAAATTTTGAATAATAAAATATCTTGAAGTGAATAAAACTTTGCGCAACAAACGGACCCGAAAATTATGTCAAAGAAAATAACCACAATTTTGATGAACGCCTTTACGATTCAAATCAAATTGCTCCTACTTATCCATACTCAAAGACGTTGTCCCAACATCCATCAGTTTGGTATAATGATAATTCCTACCATTCTTGCAAAGAAAGTCGCGCAAGAATTACACAGAATTGCCGCGATATACGCCTTGATCAAAGGGCCGTATAAACTGCCTCGTGACAAAAGCCACAATACAAGCTTTCCTGACGACCAATAACGAGGTCTTATATGGTTTCAGCTGCTTGTGTTGTAATGCACATTGATGATACCTGGTATCGAACGAATAACAAAGATTGTCGTTTTCCGAACGGGTCTCCCATATTCGATGAGTTAAAAACTGCCTAGTTAAATATAGTTCCTGAAGCGGAAATTATAGAAGAATTTGACTGATTTGGAATATTTTTGTTTTAAAATAATGAGGAACTGGCGGAACTAATCCGTGACTTGGCGCTGACGAACAACTCAGTTAAAACTACGACGTCGAAAGTCAAGCCAACGTTATTTGCCATTTATTGCCCTAATATACCTGAAGTAGTCAATTGAATTTCGAATTTTACACGTTTAAGGGCGAGCCATCATTGTGAATTTTCATATTGCTTCAATCCAGGCCCCTCTGAGAAAAGCAATAAAGACACCTCCAGTTGACTGTTTTTATAGCCCAATGCGATCACTGTGCTTTATAGACACGGAAGAAATTCACCAAACACGAAAAACAGGTACAATTTTCTTGGAGAGGAAGCATGTAAATGACACATTGAAGGTGTGGCAACAATGTCACAAATCATATATCTTGTACTTTTATGGTATTTTGACATCTTTTATTTACCACGCCTGGCCACGTTTCAAAAATTCAAAACGTTGGCTCGCCCTTAACTTTATCATATCAAGTATAGGACTGACTCAATGTATCTGAATGTTTTCAAACGAAAATTCAAGCGGAAACATGATTATTTTAGCGTAAATAACACACCGGCATCGCACATATTACAGAGTTTAAGAGATCGTCCCGCTAACGGTAACACTAACGTTAACATTTAATATCGTTTACATTGAAAATGTACGGCAGAAATAGTGTTAGCGTTTAGTGTTACCGTTAACGAAGCGATTTCTTAAACTCTCGAATGTCACGAACGATGCGCGACGTCAATGACGTTTTCAACGTCGCAGCGCATGCGCTTTTGTGTTAAAACTGAGTTGTTCCCCAGTGCCTCCTTTGAGCACGCAGGTGTAAAGGGAAAGAATGTCCCCAGGAAAGAATGTCCCAGGAACAAAAGATCCTATTGTTGTTACATTCGAATCTCTGGGGATTGGTTTTCAATAGTCATGCCGCTTATTCCGTCATTCAACAATAGAAGTGGACACTTTTTACAGGGGGACACTTTGTACCGTTACAGGTGTTCCCCATTGACCAATGACATCGTACACGAGTGAAACCATTTTAGCAATACACAGACTCTATACATCCTGGCTTGGTCACATTGTTTCATTTGTGATATCCTTTTGACAGGGTACAACTTACCATCGGTTGGTTTGTCTTCCTGTAATTTGCGAGAATTCCTGGAAAATTTAATATGTCACTTTAAATAATATTTCAAGAGAATGGTGACTTTCAACTTTGTTATTTGAACGGTTCAATTTGCATGCAACAGAATACTTTACTACATTTGTCATTGCCTGCGCATGACGTCGGCTTTTTTCCTCCCAATCCAATTTGCTGCAGAAAACACTTCTGCTACAAAAACGACATCTTCCATTACCAGAACTTTTCAAACAAGGTGCGAAATTGCATAGAATGAATTATTTTTGATGGCATTCTGTTTGCTACAAGTACAAAGGAAGAACTGGTAATGTTTATAAAGGAGTTCTGTAGGCTATCTAGGTATATTGGTTGGCCAGCTTCCTGTCTTGTTTTATTCCGACTGTTGGCATTATTGATTTGGTTAATGCCTGATCACACAAAATTCAATCGCACATCCCTTCGGGCCGGGACGTTAACTCACCCTCAAACATCATCCAGTCTGGGGCTCAGTCAGGTAAAGGGTTTCTTATCATTTTGTTTAGTTTGCAGCCGGTCAGGAAAAATATCTAATAGGAAAAGAAAACAACACTCAGATCATCGATGTTGGCTCAATGCGTTTGCATACTCTGGAAACCTTCTAAACTCTTCTTTCGCGCTTGAATAATAGGTGGCATTGGTGTACTATCAGTTCAAAACCACGCGTATATTCTCGCGTGGTCTGCGTGATCGGGGTTCCCTATTCCTGTCTTGTTTTATTCCGACTGTTGGCATTATTGATTTGGTTAATGCCTGATCACACAAAATTCAATCGCACATCCCTTCGGGCCGGGACGTTAACTCACCCTCAAACATCATCCAATCTGGGGCTCAGTCAGGTAAAGGGTTTCTTATCCTTTTGTTTACTTTTGCAGCCGGTCAGGAAAAATATCTAATAGGAAAAGAAAACAACCCTCAGATCATCGATATTGGCTCAATGCGTTTGCATACTCTGGAAACCTTCTAAACTCTTCTTTCGCGTGGAAGGGAGAAACAAGACCATTTTTCTGCCTGAAGAATTAATCCAGACGGAATCGATTATAGCAACAGACAAATAATCTCTTGCTTAGGAAAATCCATTACGCGCCAAGCAGTTGTTGACGATCAAGATCTTACCGTTTTCAGCTCCTGCACAGCGATGTTAAGCCCTTTGTTGATCCATTTGTCGTCAGAGAGGCTTTTTCCACCATCTTGATCCTGATGACTCTGACTGAGGTTTAGGAAGGTTTTGTTGAATCTCTGTGTGGTTTGGAAGAGTGGAAGACTGGGACTTCTGGGCCCATATTCATAAAACCTTGCTAGCTTAGTTGGTTGCTAGTTGTGTACATTGGCCTGTACAAACTGGGCACTTTAGCTGGCCTGTACAAACTGGGCACTTTAGCAGGCGAAGCCTAGCAAGGTTTCATGAATATGGGCCCTGGTGTTTGGACGGAACACCTTTATGATAGCAACACTGCCAGGAACACTCCAGTGAAAACGGCTGGAGGCGGGCACACGAGATGGAAAACTTAAAACCAAGTCATTGGGTCATATGAATAAAGACTAGTAAATGCTTTTACTTGAATTTTGCAATACAGATGCACTAGGCAATGCTGTACAAATCTGATCAGTAAAAGCCTTTGCTAGTCTTTATTCATATGAAGAAAAATTCATCTCGCTTATGAATTTTTTATACATGTATGACCCATTCTTTCGAACATAGATTGATCTAGGTGATTGGTGTCCAGAAAAATACCGTTGCAGGTAACGGAATTTCTTGGGGAAGGATGGAGGGGAGGAGGAGGAGGGGTCCTGTAAAACACAGCAGAGCCAATTCTAGGAAAAACAACGTACGAAGTCAGCACCATGCTTCCAATGAGGACCCTACAGAACCACCGCTACTGGAAGGTGCTGTAGGGCCGTAGCTACCGGGGGGGGGGGGG